>PYAF01005118.1:223173-237146 GCA_007407185.1 Glycine tomentella | reverse complement strand
AATTTTGTTGAATCTCATTCCCAACATTAAACTACAAGCTCAGAATAAGTGACGTATTCTTCGTTTGGAATCTGAAACATATTCTGTTATTTTCGTGTCCTATTAATGCTACTAATTCGAAAAATATATATAGATGCTACAAGTTCTATTAACTTTGTATTTGGGTATCTTTATTTTATTTAGGGTTAATTAAGTTTTTTCTCCCTCAATTTTTTTAGATTTTAATTTTTAGTTCTTCAAAAGTTGTAATAAATTTTGTCCTTTGTTAATTTTTTATCCATTTTTAGTCTCATATTTTTATTACTCAAAATTAATTCTTATTTTGTTCATTTTTGGTTCTTTAAATTTATATATTTTGAAGTAGTTTTGAACAATAAAAATAAACAAAGGACTAAAAATAGATTAAAAAAATTGAGGGACTAAAAATACTCACAGAATATTAATGTTGGATTAAAAATTGTCAAATAAATTTTAAGGGACTAAAATTTTAATTATTTTATTTATTTATTATTTTTTATTTATATGTTGGGACAACTTTAAAGATCCAAAACATTGTTACCAAGAAGGCGTACTACAATAACTAAGCCTTTATAAAAAAAATTATTAACTAGAAATCGGACCTTAACCATACTAGTTTATTTTAATTCGTTTAATGGATTGAGTTCAAAATTCAAATTATTTCTAACATAGTTTTCAAATTTGGGGTTTATTTTTGTCTAATAACTGGTTTGTCAAATAATAATAATAATAATTAGAAATGATTTTTTTTTAACTTAACCCTTTAATTCATTGAGAAAAAGAGATTTTGATTAATCTAAAGTTAGTTTGGAAGGTAAGTAAAGTTTGATAAATAATTGTTTTTATCAAGGATCGAACTCAGATGGCATCTGAATAATTCAACTTTAACTTTAATATATTAACCGCTAATGTCAATCATTTGATTAAAATCACCTTATATAGAAAGTGAAAGTGAGTTCGAGAGTAGGGGTGTAGACTTGTAGTGATGTAAAAGAGTGAAATTATCAAGTTAGGGTAACTCTTTGAAAGCAATTCAACAACTTTAGATGTTAATATTTTATTATTATTTTTCTCCTTAAATGTAAAACTCTTTTAACTAATTTGTATCCTTTAAAAAATAATTAATTTAGTTAATAACATTAAATTTGTTAATAATTTGTATTATTTTTTGAAGATTATCTTTGAAATTATTGGAACTCATTGTCTCATTCTTTCATGTAATTATATTTTCCTCGTTAATTAATACTCTCTTGATTTAGTGTCATATTAAAAATTTGTTTCTATTTATTTGACATTTGTAAAGTTCAAGATCATATTAATTACTTTTTTGTCAATTATGTTCTCTAATATTTAATTATTTTACACGTTCATTTATTGTGAAGTGAGAAAAAAAGGGGTAAAAAAGGAAACTCCATGACCATTTTATTAGAATCAAGAAAATTGTCTTTTTTGGTTTCTACAAAACAACCTTAAATATCATATAAAAAGAAATAGAGAATATGTTCTTGCTCATCTTTTTCAATCCTTTTAAGAGAAAATGAATTAATCTTATTAATTTATAGCATTTATTACAGAGTAATTAAGAATATTTTGGTGGAAAGAAATTATTAATTCAAGAGACAACTTGAAAAAGTCTTATAAAATAACATTTTAAAAAAAGTTTTATATTTAGGAATTTAGGTAATATTTATTAAGGCAACTTATCTCTATCAATATTCCTTACTGGTAGGCATGATGATAAAAATTGAAAACGTGAATACACGTATGACCCTATCCTGATTTTGATGGGGTGAATTCGCTTTGACTGAGGTTGGGGTCGGGTTTTTCCAAACTTGGAAAAGTAGGGTCTGAGTTTGGGTTTGAATTTAGGTATGTTACTCCATGTCCCATACCATCCTGATGCATATATTTTATAATTATTAATAATATAGTTATATATTTATATAATTTTATTATCATATATATATTATGCAATTATTAATTATATAATTATTTTTCATAATTTATTATTTATAATTATTAAAATATAGAATAATTACTTAATAGTTAAATAAATAATACTATAAACATTAAAAATTACACATTTAGCTAAAAAAATATAATATAATTCTTAAATAAGTTTAAGTTATTTATTATTTATTAAATTATATATAATAATTGAATTAAAATGTAATTAATAATTTAATCTTTAATTTATTTAAAGTATATGAACAAATATTTTTTTTTTTAAAAACATGAGATAGGTTCCTCGTTGGTTTTCTTGAACCCGATAAAATGTGATGGGATGTAGTTGAGCTTCATTTTTTCACCCCACCTTTCATAAACCTGAACTGCTTGCCTTTTGTGGGGACGAGGATGGACATAGAAAAATGTTGAGTAGTTGGCAAGCATACCAAGTCATCAAGTAGTATTCAATAAATAAGAGTTATCGTCCCATGAAGACTTGCACAATACTGAGTAAATATCACAAGTTTTTACTATTAAAAACTAACTAATAGACAAGGATGATTTGAGCATAGCATTCAACAATAAAGATAAAACAAAATAAAGTTACAAATTACGATATTTTTTGGATTTTCAGTAAACGCACAATAAAAAGATATGAATTTCAAATGAAAAAAATTGTCGGGGTTAGATATCACCGAACCAAACTCCTTTTATGCTAAAACATGATATTCAACTTGTAATCCAATGTTAATATCAGTCACAGTTCAAAACAATATTCTAATTCTTAATTCCTAGGTGAGAAGATCTAAGTTCCTCCATTAAATGTCAATCTCTTGCACATTTAATAAAGGAACTTGCTTTAAGCTCAATGACCCAAAGATAATCATTATCCCTCATTCTATTCCTAGCTCTGAGGTTTAATGAGCATTTTACCACTGTTCAAAATAAAGAAAGTATTTTTCTAATAGCAATCTCATCCAAGAATCAAGTTATGAGTGGTCAAATCATAACAAGCATGAAGCATAGAAGTAAAAAAGCTAACATTGAAGAACAAGATGAATACATAACACTATTTCAAAAGAAATACATGAGAGCATAAAGTTTGGATACAATCTAACTTGAACAACGAAGGGTTTAGTTACTCACCTCCATGAATAGAATCCAAAAGCAAGGAAAATGGAGGAACAATGGAAGAAAAGAGTTGGGAAAGAAGAACTTTCTTAAAGGAATTATTTTCACAAAATGAGGAAGTGTGCCCTAAAATGAATGAGGCAATATATTTATAAAGACAAAAAAAAAAATCTGCACTTAAATGAGTGTCTTCTCAAGCCAAAAACTATGTGCTTAAACAGATACTGTAGCTATGCAGTTCTGTACCTTCGTCCAAATTCAGCTTAAACCAAAAACTATTTTGCTGAAACAAATTTTCCTCTGCAAATTTCTTTTTCATCTTATTCAAAAAAGAACTTCAATCTAGACCCTCGAATCCCAACTTTAACACATTTGAACTGGAATCTTCACTTCAAGCTTTCATTGAACCATGCGTGCTCCAACAAATTATTATTTGATTCAATTCAAAGATTCTACAAAATGATTCATCAGTAAGCATATGAAATCTAACAAAACAAGTTAAAGAGGACAAACTACACCTGAACAATTTACATCAAAAAGACATAAACAAAGTCCTAAATAAAAGAAAAGATGAGATAATTATCTAAATGTCTTATTTAAGTAATTTTTGGCAATTATCAGCAAATCCACCTCCGATCCGTCTCGTTGTCATCCTTACTTGCTGGTAGAGTGACCTTGGCAGTTGGCAAAATCTGTGCTTGCTACAATTCCCACTTATTCTATGCAGAATCTCTGGATTTCGAAGGGGATTTGTGACAAAATTGATGGCTTGGTTCATAGCTTTATTTGGGGGTGCTCATCCTCACTGGGTCAAATGGGAGGATATTGCAAAATGAAATCTAGAGGTGGTCTTGGTATTAGGAGAATTAGAATAGTGAAAAATGTTGCAACGCTTTTCAAAACTGAACGGTTCTTCTCTTCTGCTGCAATGTTATGCACTCCAAGTTTGAGTACTCTTTGGAGCTAGCCTAGCATTTGTTCTTTGTCATTTATCTCGAAAAGGGATATTAACTAGATTACATACGATTTACTATTTAAAAAAACTGGATTACATATGATGTAATATAGGTTTATGTCCCCATAGATTTTCTTGCTGTACAAGTTGACAGATATTGCTAAAAATCAACATATATTGTCCACCAAGTTAAACATGTGGCAACACCAACTAATGTTATAAAACTTTTAAGTTATCAACTTGTTATGCTTATGCATTCCTTATTGCTTTTGCGCTGCTGATCAAGTAACAATTTTATAGTATATTTTGGTTAGCATTGGAATGATAAATATTACTACTACTAACATATTTTACAACTTTAAGTAGTCTTTTTCGATAAATAAAATCATGTAAAGACAATAAAATTGATTTGACAAGAAATCAAATCAAATTTAGAATTACAAATCCAAATACACATTTAAGCTTTATCTCGAAATCAATTAATTTATTATACATAATAATTTATAATTAGATAAAAATATAAAATTATTTCACATTATTCAACTATTAATATATAATATTTTTGTTGTCTTAGACCACAACTATTTTTCAATCCACTCAAAGATTAATTATACTTGGTGAAAATAGAACACGACTCCACTAAATAGATTTGTTCTCACTTATATAAATATAGTAGGATCTTACACCACTTTACTACAACCTTTTAAATTGTTATCACATGATCTATTTTCTCTTCATTTATTTTCTTTTTTGGGTGAGTTTTAAGTTCCATCTAGACGGGAAGCGTACAAGAAGACAATCCTCCAAAACCAAGCCCATATAGTTATAATGAGATCCAAGAAGCTGAAGTGCAAGGCAAGGCCCATAATAGTCCAAGTCAAACCCCGTGAGCCTTGGGCTCTTTTGGTCCTTCACAAGTCACGATGAGCCTTTGGCTGCAATATCCAAAGTGAATGACGAACCCTAATATCCAGAGTGCAATCTCATGCTAAATGTTGCAGAATCGTTAGTCCTTACTGCATAAACTTTGCATAATGTCTATCCTGTGTTAGATTTTCAGAATAATCAGATCCCACCAACAATTGGAAATGGAAGTGAGAAAAAGAGAAAAACAAGAATATGAGCCCACTAAAGAGATGCATAATGTCTTGTTTTGGTAGTTAACCGCGTCCTTTCTTTTAATCATTTGTTAAACAACTTTATAAAATTCTCATAAAGGGTTTGGTTTGTTTATGGACTTGGTCTACGTAGCAAATCACATTCTATAAAATCCAAGAGGTTCATGCACATTATTTATTAAGATGCGATGTTGTAGAAATCCAGAAAAAAATTAAGCAGGACCAGCTTTTCAATGCTTTTGGGGAAAACTTTTGTTCAGTAAATTAAAAGTAATCATGGGGAATCTTGCTAATTACACATGCCAATTAGGAAAAGTATGATTTTTTCTTAGCCTCAGTTGTTTTGGTAAACTATTGTTCTAAAACAATATCGGCAATGTTGTTGGCTATATTTAAGTATACTGTGGTTTGTTATTGTCTTCTTATTCTTTGTAATAGTAGTATTTGGATTGAGATTACCACTTTGGAATGATGATTTTAATCTGACGATAACATTCCAACTACTGCAAGGCACAAGCCTTTTACATCAAGCTGAATATAAAATATCTGTGTGCTTTTGCTGTTAAAACAGTTCTTATCAGTAGACTTGTGGTTAACTGAAGTTTGCTTTTAATTAAATGGGAAATGGCAAATTTTAATGCCCTTTCTTTGTTATCTCTTGTAGCAAACTTGAAAAGAACATGATGCGTGTAAGAGAATTATCAATCAGAGAACAAATATAAAAGGAATAAAATTATGTGATTCGTATTTAAACTTTAGTATTTCTAGCATTGTAATTGGTAGTTAAACTCACAGTTCCCCTAGCCTTGCCTATAGATTTCACATTTTAGTTGTCGTAGACCATGAACTTGAGAAAAAATTAGCTAGCACTCGAATGCAATAGCCTTTTTTCTTTTATTTCATTTGTCTCATTTTAGTTTTATTTTTCTTCTTTAGTATTCTTGATAAACACCATAAAACTCTGATAATTGGTCTTTAAACCAAACTGGTTTTGAAAAGGAAAATCCAATCCTGATAGATGGGTTTGGTTTGGTTTATGCCAATTGCGAAACTTGTCCTGATAATTTTGGATAATAAATGGGTCACACTGCATATTATATCTCACTCTCCAGGGTAGGCTCGGTTATTTTATTTTGAGGAATAATGAATTTATTTTGTCCTTCAGTTTTTTTTTTTTTTTTTTTTTTGGGGGGGGGGGAGTACTGATGCTTTTACTACATAAAGCTTAACAAACATGCCATAACTCATAAGTTTGTTGACACAGTAACAAGATCTGCTAGTGTCCAGTTCATTAGGAACCTAACAGAGGAATAGTAATTCAGAGAGTGTAAAGATATTCTGTATCTTTATATAAGGGAAAGAGTCTACATAGGCTTTTACCCCAGAAATAGAGGTTTGAAAGAACAAAACATCAAGCTGCCAGTTGCTGATTGTTCTGGTATAAAAAGCAGGAAATAATTGATAATTATGTGCCCATTATTCAAGTAAAGGATCTTGTCATACAGAGGTTGAGGTTTAGCTTTTATAGTACAAGCTAAGACCTTTCAAATTATAAGACCTCTGATCTACATCTCTTAGGAATTCCAAATTACAGTTATTAAGCACAAAACACAATTTGTTCGAAAGCAAATTACGATGAAACAACGCCCAAAACATTATTCTTGACTCATACTAACCCAAGTCGTTAAGGTTCTGTTTGGACAATTATTCTATTTCATTTCATACCACTATTTTATTCAAACCTTTCATTTCACCCAACTTCAGTTATTCAAACATAGCCTAAGAATCCTTGGGCCTTACAATTAAGAAACTTAAATACATAACACTAGGCTGAACTATAATGATACCTATAAACAGAAGCCACAAAAATTATCTGATAATCCCAATTTTAATAATCTTTTCTGCTTCTCCTGCATCAATATCTTTCTGGTACCTTTTGCGGGAGTTATCAATTATGGGTGAGTTTAAAGATCCAGAACGATGCTACGAAGAAGGCTTACTACAATAACTAAGCCTTTATAAAAAAATTATTAACTAGAAATCGGACCTTAACCATACTAGTGTTTTCTATTTATAGTTTTTTTGTTTTTTATTTACTTAATTAATTTTATGTTTGTTTTTTATTTAAAAATTATTTATTTAATTAATTTTGTTTTTTAAATACATATATAAAATTCGACCAGAAATCCTCCTCGTGATCCAACGCCTTCTCCGGAGCTGCTTTAAAACACTTTCAAAGAGTTAATAAGAACCCACACGGTTCTTCTTTATGTGCTCCTCCGACGACATTGGATAGACAGTGCTGCAAGCTGCGTTTTGCTTTTGTGCGAAACGGCAAACACATTGAAAGGGTGTTTTGAGCCCTGATTGGTGGTTTACAATGCTCGTGGTTAAGAAATTGGATGCTGCTGTGTTGGAGAAGATGATTTCTATAATGGAGGATAAGATAGAGGATCCTTGTTTATATGGTTTCATTCGGAGCATGTTTGATGCTAGAGTGTTAAATCTTGAGTTTGGGGGTTTCCCTAAGGGACATGGTCTTCCTCAGGAAGGGATTTTGTCCCCTATTATCTTGACCTCTTAGACAGTGAATTTTGTAGGCTTTCGATGAAATATGAAGGAATATGCAATGGTGGGGGTTAAATGATAGAGATAGGTCTGGCTCCATGTTGCGCGGTTGGTTCAGGAGACAGTTAAATGACAATGATGTTGGGAAGAGTTCTGCTGTGAAAGTTTACTCTTGTCGCCATATGGATGAGATGTTTTTTGCGGTTTCTGGCTCAAAGGATGCTGCTGTTAGTTTTATGTCTGAGGTCCGCAGTTATTTGAAGAGTTCTTTGCTGTTGGATGTGGGTGATCAACCTGATGTGTTTTCCTGTGAGGGGCCTCATGGTATCCGGTTTTTGGGAACTTTGGTGAAAAGAACTGTTAGGGAGAGTTCTACTGTAAAAGCTGTTCACAAGTTGAAAGAGAAAGTGGAGCTATTTACTTTGCAAAAGGTGGAAGCTTGGAATTATGGGACGGTTAGAATTGGGAAGAAATGGTTGGGTCATGGCTTGAAGAAAGTTAAGGAATCGGAAATCAAACATTTAGCTGATAGTAGCTCCCTCCTGAACAGGGTTTCCTGTTTCCGCAAGTCTGGAATGGAGACTGACCATTGGTATAAGCACTTATTGAAGATATGGATGCAAGATGTTCAAGCGAAAAATGCCAAGAGTGAAGAAAGTATCTTATCGAAGTGTGTTGCAGAGCTTGCTCTTCCACAGGAGCTAAATGATTCCTTTTATGAATTTATAAAGTAGGCAGAGCAGTATATATCTGCCGAGGCAGATTCTATTCTCTAGCTTTTGCCAAATAATAACAGCTCAACAGAACATCCTTTAGCAAAAACTGAAATTATTGCTCCTATCCATGCCATAAAAATGCGTCTCCTGAGATATGGATTGACTACATCTAAGGGATTCCCCCGATCTGCCAATTTACTTATCATGCTAGATACAACTGAAATCATTGACTGGTTTTCAGGGATTTCTTTCCGCTGGCTGAAATGGCACGAAAATTGTGCCAACTTTGATGAGATAAAGCTCTTGATTTCGAATCATGTTAGGAAATCATGCATTCGTACTTTAGCAGCAAAGTATCGGGTACATGAAACTGAGATAGAAAAGCAGTTTGATGTAGAGCTTAGCAGGATTCCATCAACACAGGACATTGAGAAGGAGATGACAAATGAAGCATCGGATGTTCAAGCTTTTGATAATGATGAAGCATTAATGTATGGAATTGCTTATAGCGGTTTGTGTTCGTTGTCTCTAGCAAGAATTGTTACCCAGGCAAGACCATGTAATTGCTTTGTAATAGGGTGCTCATCTTCAGCACCTAGAGTCTATACTCTTCATGTAATGGAAAGGCAAAAGTCTCCAAGCTGGAAGACTGGATTTTCAACTTGCATTCACCCAAGCTTAAATAACCGACGAGTAGGGTTGTGTAAGCAGCATTTGAGGGATTTATATCTTGGTCATATATCACTTCAGTCCATTGATTTCGGAGCATGGAAGTCATAAATTATATTTGAAGCTTTATCAATATGTTTGGATTTTGGTCACTTATTACTTAGTTCATTGATGATGAAGGTACTGTTGAAAATGAGGTGTAAGATGGAATCCAACACTTCCTACTTATCAGCAGATTTTCTTAAAGTACAAAGGTGATTCTTGGTCCTTTACTTATGAGATTTTTATTTTAATTAATTGTTTTGTATCTATGTATTTTAGAAGGCATCAAAGCATGACAACAACTATCTTGGATTATTGGTGTCACCTATATAGAGTTTTTATTGCTGTCCTAATCTAGATTTATTTTTCTGTAATCTTTCATAAGGGCAAGTGTTTTTCCCTTGGATGATCTTGGTGCATTTTTCAAATTATGGATGCAACACTAGCAGTCAGGCACTCATTTGTTAAGTTGAGGGAATTGCCCAAGAACTAAAGTTATTTACTTGTCATCCTATGCAAGGTAAGCACTAAGCATCATTTCATCTATTAGTATCCGTGCATAGATTGATTTCCCCGCATCAATGCCTCTTAATAGTGATCGGCTTAGATGTTTTAACCGATAACCATTGACATCAATGTTCGATACCAAGGCTAAGGGATGGAAAAAGACTAGTTCTTTTGGGGTGAAAATGAAGACTGAGGAATTATGATATTCACTAAAGAGAGATTAGCGATATAGGAGAGAGAATGAAAAAGAACAATTTTGTTGGTGTTTGATTGATTGACAAACAAAACAAGGAGAGAATTTTTCCTCCAAGGGTTTCCCCTTTAACAAAAGGTTTCCTGTTTTACAACTGAGCTATTTCTTGTTTATGCAATACTAACAAACCTGAATTCCCCTCTTCTACCCCTCTCGTACTATTTAAAGCTAAACCCCTATTCCCTACTCTTAACCACTTTAGCTGTGCATATTGTTGTAAGACTACTCTAACTGATTATTCTCTGTGCCCCATCAAGTTCCTTCTTACAACCCCTTATGATTATTTTTTTTTTCTGTTTTCCTTGAATAAGGAGTCAAAAACGGTTCAGGGCTCAGGTGTAATTTTATGGACTGACTTTTAAATCACGCTGGCTGAACATTATCTAGCTAAATGCAGCAAGTAACCTTCTGTTTTTTCTTCCATGAATGACATACTTGTACATTATTTGGTATCCGGTATGCTCTGATTTTTTTTTTTTTTTACATTTCCCACTTATTTGATTTTAAAAACCAGACCATAATAGGTGGTTACCGTGAACCTAATACGTCTTTAGGCCAAACAGTATCCAGCTCTTAGTCACAATTCAAAACCCACAAATTGAACCTTTTCAAGGTCTGAACACAAACTATTGTCCTAGTTCCAAGTGAAGAGTTTTTGCTTTATTATGTAAAAGTTGTAGCAGAATTTTATTTTTTTGTATGCCAATTTGCTTTAACATTTAATTCTTTTGCATATGCATTGAAGGATAATGTAACAAAACAAAAAAAAAAAAATCTAAAACATTTATGTCATCTTGTGGAAAACTATAGATGTTGTGCAGTTTGATTTGGACTGTGAAACTATGACTTGACAAGTTGCCACTTTCATCATTTTGAAGCATCTCAAAATACCTACATTAATCTCCAACTCGTTGATGCACACAGAATAGTTTACATTTTAAACTGTCTTAACCATTTGTTTAGTTGTTCTGTAGTGATCTTATCTTCAAAAGTTCAAGAATCTGCAATGTAATTAATCCTAGTCAACGTTAGAGAAGTGTAATCGGTGATTATAATGACATTGACCTCTTCAGCGTTTTAAGATTTTATTTTATCCATCTGCCCTTATGCATCTTTAATATATTTACTTAGATGCAAAATATATCAATATTAATTTCTTACATTTCAAAGCATCAAATGTCCAGTAAATATAGATGTTTGCATGTTGGATGGAAAAGCAGTTATATGTATTGAATCGTGATTATTTTGTTGTCTTTACAAACTATCTTATTTGAGGTACAATTTGATGGAGAAGTCTGACAAAAATATTTCCTGTGTATGGCTCACAGTCACAGGTGTCAAGTGAGACATAGATGGAAGAGGGGAAAAAAAGAGAAAAGTGAATGGTGCTAGGTGAGCTTGGGTTTGTGAGGGTCAACATCTATATAAATACCCATCTCATGTTTATTGAGAGTATGACATTCACACTGCTTACATGTTTAAGGGAGGGAGCTGGACATATTAGCTGCTTTAGATCAAATCAAAATTTTCCCAAAGATCTCTAACCAGCTAGTTAGGGTGAATACAAAATAGATCTCTTAGAGAAAAGTTTGGTATGTTGTTTTTATTTGAAAAAATAACATTATCATTATTTATTTAAGATTACAACATTTAATTTGGTCATTTGTTTTGTTCGGAGGTATATATATATATATATATATATATATATATATAAAGCTTGAATATTTAAATCATAAATATTGTTATGCCTTAATTATCTTAATTTGAATATAATGTAACTTTAAATAAAAATATATGTTAATTATGTTGGTCATAGTATAGAACAATATTAACATATATTTTTATTTAAAGTTACATTAATTTGATTCAATATATATATTGGTCATAATTAATTTATACAATTCTATAGAAAATCAATTGTATTTCAATAGAAAATTAATGAATGAGATGTTACTTACATGACATTTACCATAGGCAATATATATATATATATATATATATATATATATATATATATATTTGCATTATGAAATTAAAATAAATCTTGTGATATTTTATTTTAAATTTATTATAAACTTGAATTAAAATATTTATTAGTGTCATTAATTAATTTGAATAAAAATATCTAATTTATTATACTCTTGGGGTCGGGGTATATCTTAATGGTTTCATATTGGGCGTCAAAATATTTCTATTTGCAAATGGATCGGATACCATATCTTCTACAGTGTCAAAGGGTTTTTTGTTGTTCCAAAGTATCTTTTATTTGTAGTTCTTTGTCGAAGTCTAATGATATATAGTGAATATTTTAGAATGAATAAGTTCTCTTACCTAGGGGATTCATCCATTTTTATACTAACCTTATTAGACCTAGGGTCTATAGGCCTGCACATCCGGATTATCAGTTGTGTAATACACTTCATAATCATGTTTAGGTACCTTTAATCAAGTAATTATCCTTAAGTGAGTTTATTGGTGATAATCAAGTTTAGGTATCTTTAATCAAGTAATTACCCGTCGTCAGCATACGTTGAGGGTTGAGACGTATCGTTCAAAATATGTGTACACGTGGTCGAAAAGGATACTCAATTTGGATGTGCAGATATCTCCTTGATCTGTGCAAATACTTTATATGATATATAACCATTTATCTACATATTTACTTACATATATTATAATAAAATTAAAATAATACTTAAAAATTTACAAATTATAAGTTTAATACCAATTAATTGGACATATTATTACACTAAAAATGTATAATAATAAAAGTAAAAAATTGAAGTTGAAACCAGAGGCTCTATGTGCTTGTTGGGCTCATATGGTTATGGTGAGAAACAAGAATTTTTCATCATTTGGGGCTATTTTTTTTATTAAAAAATTATCAAATAAGGACAGTCTTGAATTAATTGTCATTTAAGTGTAAGTAAAAGTAAACATGACTTTTAAATAAAAATTATAAATTTTTATAAAATTTTAACACGGAAGTCATACAAGTAGTCACGATTTTGTAAACAAAAGTCGTATAAAGATATTTCTGTTTAAAAAGTCGTTATTATTTTTATGAATTACCCTTAAACGAGAATTAAGTAAAAAGTATTATTATTTGATAATTAATTTTTTTATACCTAAAATGGTGAAAAAGGCCGAGAAAGAAAGCCCATGTGATGTTCGTGCCCGGTGAATGGTATGATCTCATATCTCACTTGGAGAGTTATACTAGCGGGTTCTATTTCCAGAATTGAATTACGAATTATCCAAAGAATCTTTATAAATAGGGAACTATTCTTTTAGTTCCAAGCAATCCATCGGTCTGTTCAGCTAAACAAAAAAAATTAAACCATCGGTCTTTCACGTCCACTTTCGTTTTTCTCCCTCTCAGGTACTCTCGTCTCTTCAAACCTCTCGTTTTCATTCTAGGGCTTTGAATTTTAATTGTGTTGATCTCTCTTCGTGTTATGCTTGCTCGTTTTTCAATCGTGTGTGTTCTTTGCTTCGTTTCACCGACCTTCGTGTTCAATTCAGCTCATTATGATGCTGTTTGGTGGATTGATTCTGTATTTGAAATTCATTGTATGCAGATTAGCTTTTTGTTCTTCTTTTCTGAGGCCTTTCTAGGGATTATGATGAAGTCGCTAGTATTTGCATTTGAAAAATAATGATTAATATTATTATATCCTCTGATAACGTACGTTTGCATCAATAATTGAATAAAAATATAGGATCAATAGGTTTCCTAAGGAGGATTTATTGTTAAAAAACTTGTATTGAATTATTGATTGCTAGTTGAATGGTTTATTGCGTTTTAATTACCTTGCATGCATCCTGTATTAACAGTGAAAATTGCATCTAAAGAGACAGAATGCAAGGACCTGGGGGTGGCAGGGATCCTTTCTTCAATTTTGGTGGTTTTGGAGGCTTTGGTTCCTTTGGACCTCCCAGGAGTTTAATCTCAAGCTTTTTTGGGGGTAGGGACCCATTTAGTGACCCTTTCTTCGCCCAACCTTTTGGAGGGATGTTTGAGTCTAGTCCCTTTGGTGGTCCTACTG
>PYAF01005118.1:193392-218101 GCA_007407185.1 Glycine tomentella | reverse complement strand
AAAACAAAATATGGAGAACCAAAAATAATATTGTTTTATTGAAGACTCAATGCAAAACAAAAATTTATTAAAGAACAAATACAAAAATTGAGTATTCATTAAAGAGTAAAAAAATTTTAAAATTTTTTGTAAAAAAATATTTCCGGTCCCTAATTATAAGATCCTTTCAAAAAATTATTTATCCCTTTTTATAAAACAAATTTTTAATTTTTAAATACATTAATTGTTATTTTTCTTGAACATCTTTATTTAATTATCCTATCTCTAAATATTAATAAAAATAAATAAATAAATAATTTTTAATAATAGTATAAATAATTATGATGTTTAATGTAATTAATTAAATTAATAACTTTTTCAAGTGATTTCAATTAGTTGAAATATTTAGGAATGGAGGGAGTAAAAAGAAAAAACGAAACCGCCACGCCACCACCACAATGCAAATTGAAGACGAACCACAATCTGGGACAAGGCAAGACAAAAGGTTGTGGTTGTGGTTTATAGTTTAGCTGATCTATGGCTACCGCCACCACCAGAATGCTAGTGAAGGAGATGTTGCAACTCTCTTCTTCCACACTTCACTTCTCTTCTTCTGCGCTTCGCAGCCTCTCTCCTCCTCTGCCCTTCTCAATTCAATTGCGACGCTCGCGTGGGCGCCCTGCAATTCGATGTGCTTCCTCTTCCTCAGACTCAGATGCTTCCAACAAAGTCTCGTCTCGTCTCTCGCAGGTTCAGCACCTTCTTCAGCAGGCCGAACACCGCGCTCTCTCCGCCGACCAGGGCCCACCTCCTAAAATCACCTTAGGTTCCCCTTTTTTTTATCGGAAAATGTTAGTTGTTAGTTAGTTTGTTATTAGTTTTTATTAGCGGAGAATTTGAACCTACCACCTCTTCTCCTCCCTTCTCCCTCCACCACGAAGCCAGTCTTATATCCCTTGACACCATTTTTCAAATAATAACCAAAATATTAAAAATAAAAGAGAAATGTAATTGCTTTTTTTTTTTTTTTTTTGGTTTGGTTTCAGATCATGTTACGGTGAGCTTTGCCAGAAGTGGAGGACCCGGGGGTCAGAATGTCAATAAAGGTTCGTTCATTGTTTTTTTCTCATTTCACTTTCTGCCATGCTGAGGAGGCTCATTAGTTCTGTTTGTGTGTGCTGATTGGACAGTGAACACCAAGGTGGACATGCGCTTCAATGTTAAAAATGCATATTGGTTGAGTGACAGGATCAGGGACAAGATTTTGCAAACGGTTTGTCAACTTAACCCACTAATCTTCTCTGCCGTAAAATCATGTCATTAACTGTTTACATAAACCTTAAATGCTATATGGAGCAGTGCACAATTTGCACACTGTATATCTTATTCTCAACCATTGTTGGTTTATTCTTGGTTTGAATGACCATCTACTTACTTACGTCTACCTTATGTTTTATTGATATTTGATTTTGTTGCTGCTGAGCAGGAGAAAAACCGTATTAACAAGGATGGGGAGCTTGTGATTTCTTCAACCAAGACTAGAACGCAGAAGTTTGTGTCTCCCCTTTTGTACTATTTGTTTTCTCTTCCCTTGTATGTTGCAAGATTGGTTGGCCTTATTCTACCTTCTTTTTTTTTTTTTTTTTTTCTCTCTCTCTCTCTCTCAGGGGTAACATTGAGGATGCTTTGGCAAAGCTTCAGGTAACACTGGAAAAGTTAGTATATAATTTTTTTTATTGAAATTGTTCAAAAGAATGTGTTTAGCATTAGGTTTTATTGTCAAAAAATATATCTCCTAAAAGCTTATACTCTTTGGTGGAGACCCAGGAATGGTTTTTTTCTTCTTCTTTTGGTTCTTTACAGTTATCATTGCTTGGTATATTTGGAAATGATTATATTTCTATCTCTTTTCTTCTTACCGGAAACACAGTGAAAAGAAAGTGATACTTTTGTGATTATTAGTGAAAGTAAAATACAGAAATAGAAAATTTTCCTTAAACCAAATAGACCTTTAATTTTTTATTTTAAGAAAAGATGTTTGCACCTTAAAGTGGACTTTTCTAATATATAAGACTATTTGCCAAGTAACGTCAGCTACAGAGAAGACAGACTTTTACTTTCTGGTAGCTCTGAATTTGGTTACTTCTTATTATTCTCTGGTTTTGGGGTTTGGAGGTGTTCACTTGTGAAAAATGTGAGGTTTGTAATAATCCAATCTCTTACATATAAACAAACCGGTGGAAGAATGAAGCTTAGGATAGTGATTTGGTGGTAGGCATACCTCTCCCTCATTTCTGTATTCTTGTATTGTTTTCAGACATTATAAGTCAAATTTGAAGATTTCTGTTGCTGGCTATTTTTTTTTATTCTGTTATGAGTTAGAATAACATTTTAATGGGAAATGGAACATTTCTTGGAGGAGTTTGTACAGTGGTTCCTTATTGTTTTCTCCACTACTCATTGGTTGTTTTTTTTTCTTTATCATTGACTTGGTTGATTGCCATGTCCACATTTTGGAACGTTCATTCTCAACAAAGGTCATTTGTGCCAAAATGCCCATAGTAGCATTTCTGTTTTTAGACCCTATTGAAGCATAGGACGGCGACTTTACTCTGCTTCTGTGTTTGATGAAGGCTCTGCATTTGATGGAGGTGGCCACAGGAGATAGAGATTGATTGGGTGAATTTTTTAAAAACAAAACCTGACTTGTGAAAGCAAAATGCACAACATCACTTGAAGGCAGTGTTCATATAATGGACCCAGGCCTATTTAGTTAGTGCAATCACAATAACTATTTTGCTTTATATGTTGTTAGTTTTGACATGTTAGTATAATAGAACTTAATGCCTAGCACTTGGCAATCTAATGCTAAGAGAATTTTCATCTGAAATAGCAAACCAAATACCCCTCCGTTCCACATACCTAGAAAAGTCTTGTACCACATACCAAATTGACTGCAAACCATGTCTATTATCACTGGTCCATGGGACTTGTTTGGATACTGATAAGGACTAATGGGAAGGGAAATGTATTAGTTTTATTGCAATATATACCAAATATTTTATATGAAACAACCATGCATGCCAGTGATTCCCTTAAAAAATATTGGTTAGAGTCATCTATGATATGATGTGTTTATTTGGATGTTAGATTTAAGTTATCTAATCTTCCTTCTTCCCCCTTTTCAACAACATAAATTGAGTTCATTTATGTCTTTTCTTGTTGCTGAGCAAAAAAAAAAAATGTCTTTTCCTGTTTCTAAAAACTGGCTTTTACTTAGCAATGGTGCTTTTCTGTTTATTTAATGGCAAAAAATAGGAAATCATTGATGCAGCATCTTATGTCCCGCCACCTCCATCAGAAGAGCAAAAGAAGAAAATTGCAAAGATGTAAGAGCACTTCTCTTTTTATGTTTTCTAATACTTCAGGTTAAATACAATTTCTTATTTTGGGTACCATTTTGCTTGTGGCTTCTATTACACTAGAACGGTGAAGGGCATGTAACTGACAGCTGTTAATCAAATTTGCACTTTTGAAGGGCTGCCATAGGAGAACAGAAACGCCTTAAAAGCAAGAAGGTGCTTTCAGATAAGAAGGCGTTTAGGAGAAGTAAAAATAGCTGGGACTAATATGGTGTTGTCCAGAATCTTGAAACTGTTTTATCATTTTTGTAAGTTCACCGTTCAACACTATTGGTTACTTGAGATTCACTGATCAAACATTTTAGGTTAATAACCAAATTCGTCCATGAAAGTGTGAGACACTAACAAATTGGTCTCTGAAAGACGAAAAATTCAAATTTAGTTTCTGAATATGTAAAAAGTGTGACAAATTAGTCATGCAGTTTTCAGATAATTTAATGACAAATTGGTCCTTAAACTTTGCAACTTAAAAATACAATTTACTGTTAAATTGATTCTTGAACATTAATGTTTAATAACAAAATGATCTCACAAATTTAATGGCAGAACTAATTTGTTGTATTTTTTGCACATTTAGGGACTAAATTTGTATTTTTCATCTTTCAAGAACCAATTTATATCCGCATCACACTTTTAGAGATAAATTTGACTATTTATCCAACTTTGTTTTGTCAATTTCATTATGCCTATATTCTCAATTGATGTCTTCTCTGAATCTTTGGGCTGCAGGACGCAGAAGCACAGTCCTCTGATACTACCATATTGGATACACACATTAGATGAAGGGTTGAATATAACCGTGAATTCAAGTAGCATAGCCCAACAAGCAATCATCCCGCTGGAAGGACCTCAATGGTGGTTTGTGACTACCTATTATTAGTTAGACAAAATTGTGATGTAGCTAGGATCTAAACGAATACAATATTTTCAAATAGAAATATCATATATTGGTTGGATCTGTATTGTTTTCTATGTCAGCCTTTTGCCCTTTTAATGCGCCTTTGGCACGTGTCCAGATTGATGGATTTAAATAAACATTGAAAGTCAACAACCCTGGGAACGTGCTTCACGTAAAAACACGTCAATACATAATGCCGCTGTTATTGCAACCAATTTTGTCATTTAGGTATCTGGGAAGGTTGGTTCCTTAGAGCATCTTTAGTGGTAGATCTTAAATTGAGATCTTAGATTATTTTTTGATAGACTTCATAATGTCATATAGGATTAAAGATCTCTTGAGATCTCTTTTATTTTTTTTTTTAATGGTAGATCTCATTTTGAGATTTTAAGGAGAGAGAAAAATGAAGAAACTTTATTCTTTTTTGAACAATGTGTAGATCTTAAGAGATCTTCCACAAGAACTCATCCTCCATGGTGGAGATCTCTTTAACTTCTTTATTGGAAGATCTAATGAAAATCAGATCTTAAGCAAATCTTAAGCTCAAGATCTTTGTTTAAGATCTTACACTAAAGATGCTCTTAGTAGGTTCGTATATTGTTACATTTCTGTGATAGACTTTTTATTTTATCCTAGTAGGTAGAAGAACGGTTCCACTTGTATTACACGCAATTTGCTAAAATTTGAAAATGGGATGCATTGCACTTAAACAAATACACGATAAATATCATGTCATTTTCTTATTGCTTTTTAAGTTTTAACCATAACTCATGATGGTCCTACGAACTATAAGATTCCGGATGTCGTGACTAAAATGTGTTTTCGTGCTCTAGGGGCTAGGCCCTAGGGCCATATATGATAGCAAATTGGATTTTCTCTTGCAGTAGCACAAAAAACGAAAGTATGCAAGTTACAAAATATGAAGAAGAAAAATAACTAAATAAAAGAGATATGGAGAGGATGCAGAGGGATGTGAGGTAAATGATTCAAGGATGTTATCGGTGTGCTGTGAATGATTCAAAGATAGATGGGGTGTTGTCCTTTCCCTTTCCAATTTCTGAGCTGGTAAATTTATACTAATTCTTACTAAATAGATAAAGAAAATATTGAAAGTTTTTAAAGTTTTAAAACATTAAATTTCTTTATTTTTCATTTAATAATTTTTACAAAGAAAAACATGTTTTTAGTTTTTATAATACGATTAAGTGTGTGTTTTTTTATTGAATAAACTTTAAATTACATTTAAAGAGAAGTACTAATTTATTATTTCTCACAAAATGATGCATTCGAACATGTGTCCATATGTTGAAATATATGAATGTTGTCTTTTCCAACATTAAAAAGCAAGATAAAACTATACTTTTTCAAAGTTTGAGGGTTAAATTCGTTATAAAAATATAAGGAGCTTGAACACATATGATTGAAATTAACATAAATTTAAAATAACTATTTTATTAAAGTATTATACAAATTTATGAGAGAATTTGGAAAAATAAAATAAAAATAGTTGGCTTAAGAAAAGGGACAATCTACAAATATGGGTGAAGAGTATATGTATATTATAACGAATCATAAAACAAATAGGATGGTCTGTGGCATACACAATTCATGCTGTATTGTATCAGCGTATTTACACAAGAAAGAGCAAAATTGAATACTAGTTACGGACATGCCTTTCGTAAAACAAGTTAAAGACAAGATAACCTAGGCAACTATACTTAACTTTTGTCCTAATCTGTCCCTAATAGAGGTGCTGCTAAAACTAAAAACGTAACCCTAGTGAGATAAAGGACATGTTAAAAATCTGGTACAAAATAATTTTGAGACAAAACTCATTCGGCCAGAGAATCAGAACATTTGTTTAATTTTTATTCCTTGAATCTGCATTGAAAATGCACCTCATAACTGCAAATCAAATATGCACAAATTCATCGTCTAATAACGTGCACCTCCCCTGATTGTTGGTCAACATGCTTGAACCATCTCTTAGCAGCCGAGCCCCCCCCAATGGCCGACACGTGTGCTATGTCAAGCCCCTTCCCCACAGGAAGAAACACCGAACGAACCACACGACGCGACCCTGACCCTTCTTCGAGCACGCTCCTCCATCTGAAACCCGAAGACGAAGCAATATTGGTGGCGGAGTTCACGTTCTTGCATATCAGAACCGCGCCTTTGTTACTCAGCTTCGCCAGCCTCAGCACTCTGGAGTAGTTTCCGCGCGTGGAATCCACCACCATGAAGTCTATCCCGTCGCCAAACCCCTCCATCACCTCCTCCATCTCCCCCACCACGATCTCCGGCGACATCCCCGCCTCCCCCATTCTCTCCGCGTACTCCGCCCTCGACCTCTCGTCGGGCACCACGCACACGTGCCTCCCGCACGTGTGAGTTCTCGCCACGGCTAAACCCACGCTCGTCGATATCACTCCCCCCTCCGACCACGTCTCCACGATTAGCTGCGCGTTCCACCCCGCCGCCATCGCCGACACCAGCTCCGCCACCCCGGATTCCCGGAAAATCCGACACTGCAAAGAAAACAATAAAACACGATTAACAGTTAATATTTATTTATCGACATCAAAAAATACTTAAATTTTTTAGAATTTGGATTTGATCTAACTAAATCTCACAAAACATTCTTGCAGATTAAAGATTATCTTTCATTTACATATACTATTTTGATTATATTAGTAATCGACGTGGGATATTTAACGTAAATAAATCAAATAATGCAGTAGAAACAGACCAAGCAAACACAAAGAAGGTGCTTACACATTTTAAGATTGACGAGACAAATAATATTTACAATAAAATTAACAAAAGTAACATTTGGCTGTTAAAAAGAGTGCTTACAGATTGAACTGTTTGGATGTATGCTTTGGATGCTGTCTCTGGGGACCAAACTAGTTTCATTTTCCTCCGATTGGTTTCTCTGTCTGAGATTGTGAATGACTGAATATGGGAGGAATTGGGTGACGAGGGATTAATATATTGACGATGGTTGACATTTATTCCGCGCCAATCTGACGTGGTTGTTAGATTCGGATAACTCCGGGTTTTTCTGTTTGTTTTTCTTCACAAGTGTTATTTATTCTTGTCTCTCTGACTCACGATTAACAATGGCTTTCCTGTCATGTCTTACGTGTAATGTTCAAACAGAATTTAGTTTCACATTCATGACGGAAGATTGGAAATAAATAAATAAATAATTAAATTGAAGTTAGTATGGTAAGTTTTGCCGGACGAATATTTATATATAAAGAAATAAAATGTGAGATAAAATAAATAGTTTATTTTTTATATACCAATTTTACACTATTAATTGTCTATCAATACAAAAATATTATTAGTATAACTCAAATTGTTATAAAAATTAATGAATTAATTATACTAATTTATGATAGAGTGTATATATTATTTACTTTAAAATAAATGATGTAATGAAGAGAGAGAAAATATATATTGTAAGAATTTGTTAAAGGAATATAAATAAATACAAATGAAATTTATGTACTAGTAGTATATATATATTGTTAATCAAGAATCCGATTTGGTGCATTTATGCATTCATAAATCAATATCATTAGATGAATATTGAACAATTTAAATTTTGAATGTATATTTTAAAGTGTAATTTACAAGATAAAATATTATATGTTTGATCTTTATCCAATAATTATTATTACCATGACTGTAAATGTGTTAAATTCGAAGCACTGAAATATCTTAATTACTGTCCCACAAAATCATCCCCTTATTTTTTAAGAAAGTACTTACAATTTTAAAATAATATATATATTTAATTTTTTCCTCAATATTTTATAGGTAATAAGATAATGAAGTAGGAGGATGGAGCAACATGATTTACAATTATTTCCATTAGTATAAGTTTTCTCTAAGATTTGAGAAAACCATATGGGCATGGCCGTGTGAGCAGGTGTTGGCTTCCAATGCCATAACAGAAAAGAGAGAGAGGCTATTTTACAATAATTTTAAAATAAATATTACCTATATTTAATAAAACCTTTCATAAGTCTAATTTATTAAATGTATATTTTTATTTACTCTATGAACATATTTCAGAGTCTTTTCCGTCCACGGAAGTATCAAAGACAACTTACAAGTATTTTGTTTTCAATAAACAAAATTATCTAAAAAAATGGTTTACAAATTACAACTTACAAGTGTTTTCTCAATAAATCTTTAGCTATTATTACAAGGAATTTTTTATTAAATAGAACAATAAAAAAGTTCTGAAAAAAGAAAATATCATAAATAGTAAATCATTATTTAAGTTTTATGTACCAGGTCTTTAAACCTTAAAAAATATCACGCACTAAATTTATTCATAACTAGCCTTAGAATATTGATAAGAAAAACTTTGCGCGTTTGTCGGAAAGGAATGCCTTGTCAGTAGTGAAGCTGGGAAAACGACTGCAACTACGCTCATTTTACGTTTGTTTAATATTAAAATATACAACATTGGCCTTTTGTTAAACTTCTTTAAAAATATTTTTAAAAAAATGAGATGAATTTTAAGTAAAAAATTATTTATTATCTAATTTTTAGAAATTCATCAATATAATTTTTCTATAAGATAAAATGATATTTACAAATAAATTAATAAAAATATGAAGAAATTTATTTTATTTATTTTTCTTTTTTAATTTTTTTTTATATAGAAATATTTTTAAAAAAATTTATATCCAAACATACTCATAATAAAAAACACAGAAAAAGTACATGGAGGATAGACATGATAAAAAACAAAGGGGGCATGCAAATGGAGAATTAGACATCGTCAAATGAATGACTTATATTCGTTGGTGTGCATTCTTAGAGAATAATAATTCAGCGTATCAGATTACTTCCAGAAGCATATTACATTTATTTTGTCTCTCAGGAGTTTCAAGGTCACCGCGTCCATAAAGATATATTGATGTGAAGAGGATCTGATATGAGTATGAGTCTGAGTCTCATTCAAAACCACACTTTCTAAGTAGGTATCTTTGCTGACCAGGTGCTGATATGTTCCAATACTTACCCAGAATACCAGATTTCATTCTAAAATTTGCACAATTAATCTCATAAAAAAAATAACTTTTACACTATCATTCAATTATATTTTATTATTTATGATAAATTTATTAAATTTTATAAATATAATTTTGTTATCAAATCATATCATATCATTTTATTATATTGAAAATTTCAAAAAACTGTTAATTAAATTATTTTATATTATCAATGTATCATATTAAACTAAAAAAAAAAGAAGGTGCTGCTTAGCTTGGATGCTACGCTTACAGTAACTCCACAAAGGCAACTACATCATAAATCACATTCCATCTGTTGGTTTACGTCACCCAGTTAGGTTTTGGTTCTTATTCTCCCCTCGTTATCGCCCATTTTGCCCAGTCCAACGTATCTCGACCACTTGGGGTGCACATACGCAATTTTTTTAACATGTTACACTTATAACCATATGCTATGATATTTCAATTAATAAACGTAACGATGTACTATAGTCAAATAATTGATTTTGTGGGGATACAAATAATGGGTTAGTATTACAGGATTTAAAATATGGTGGCCCACGATTCGATTATGACCCTCCAAAGTTATAATCAGCTCCAACAATTCACCGGCTCCATTTTAGTATATATGTAATATATAATATGTAATAACGTATATTCCTTCTTGGATTCAAAAGTGACACTTACCCCGCTGTTTGTTTACGAGTTTTGAGGGGGAAAAATCAAATCAAAGAAAAAATAGAAGAAAAAAAATGAATTTTTGTTTTTAAAAGTCTAATTTTTCTTTTTATTTAATCAAATTTCCTGCCTCTTATCTACACTGACCATTAAGCACCTTTAACTCTATTGTTTAAAGTTTAAACTGCTTTTTAAATTATGAAACCGAAGTATAAAAATTGTGAAGCTATCTTTCTTATATAAAAATTTGAATTATACAAAATTAACGACTTTCACCAATCCAGATGTTCTTGGTTAAAAAGTAACTTCATCCTTTTTTCTTTCTTTCGCACTATGGAAAATATAAAATATCTCGCGTTAATTAAGAATATAGTCAAAATATTCCTTATGATATATAAATATTTTTTTTCTTCTGGAATTAATTTTTTAAGAGTAAGTTAGGTCTAGTCTATTTTTATTATAAAGTATCATTTTTTATTTATAGAAACATGAAAAAGTAAAGAGGAAAAAGAGAAAATTCTTTCCACTTCTTTCATTCACATGTTCACGAGCTTAAGATCATTATATTATAACTTCAATATTTTTTAAAAAAAAAATTAAACTAGCTTTTGTTTATCCCTTATAAATGAACAACTTGCAAACAACACCCCCTTTTTAAAGTTAAACTAACCAAACAGATTGAGAAGCCTTGGCAATTTAGTGGGCTAAACAAAAATAACTATTAAAATTTGGTACGCTACTTTGTATACATAACACTATAAATTTCAAGATCTCATCATCATGTTGTTTGATCAAGTTTTACTTAAATAAATAAAAAAAACATAGATGATCGATAAACAAAACAAACACTACAACAAACTTTGACTTTGCTAATTAAAAACTGATAGTAATACATATGAAATTTTCTTCGGATAATTAATCATCAATCAAATTTCTCTTAATATTTTTTTGAGATATTCTCTTAAACATCATTAAGTGCAATATCAGAAAAGAAAAGTCCTACAATTAAAGTGAAACCGTTGTAAGGTTGGTTTATATTAAACTAGTACATCACTGTGTGCAGAGAGATAAGAAGGAAAAAAATTACTAGCATCATTTAGAAAAAAAAAGTTATAAGGACTAAAATCAAAAAACAATATATTATAAAAACCAAAAACATGTTTAAATCATATAGATTATATGTTCTTAATAAAACAAACTTTTTTTACCTAATTTACTTAGTTTAAAAAAAAATACTTATTTGAATGAGTTTTCCCCTTAATTTCAGTGTCAGCATGCTATATGTAAAATATATTGATATTAATACGAGACAAACGTACATTTGTAAAATCTTTTTTGGACATATCTTGAAAATATTCTTGATAAGATGTGATTAAGTGTTCATATCTATAAGATTTATCATTTTCATATTTTGAACTTTGTTTTTTAATAAGCTCTCATTCTTTTAAGTTAACTGAATCCAGTTATGTGAGTGTGACCATGTCAAGATAACAATCATGAATTGATGGACGTTACCGCGTTGCTAAAGGAACACAATCGTCTATTTTTCTCCATCGTGAGTTCGTGACCCACTAGCTACACCATGATAGTTACCAATTTGTCTATCAAGATACTTAGCAGAAAAGATATTTAACAAAAGTATAATTTCATTAGATAAGAAAACAATTAGATATTTCAATCTGAAATATTGAAAATTATTATTGTAATTACTTAAGTTATAAAATGAAATAACCTTGTCTTACTTTTTGAAATTTTTAGAAGACTTTTTGAGAAGCTTTTAAACTTCTTTAGTTACTTCATATTTTTCAAAATATAAAGAGTTAGTGTATTAGGATATCAATTTTTTTCGAGTGTTTAGATTTATGAGTTTTTTCTTTATTTATATGATGTTTAATTTTCTTATTTTTATATAATATGAGACTTTAACTTACATTTATATTTGATTATTTTCTGTAAAATAATGTTAGAGATATTTTTCAAAACTCAGATTGGCTTGTCATCTTGAAAAGTCTTCAATGAAACGAATCATCCAAATTATCCACTGCCTTTCAAAATGCATCCCAACATCAATTCCAAAGAATAAGTTTTCACCAAATGCAATATATTAGTATATGGTTTTTTTAAGTGAAACCTTGATATATGGTTTTTTTTAAGTGAAACCTTGATATAATCAATCCCAACGGTATGTTACTAGTTTATTCCTACACAGATAAATCTAAATCTAATCTAATCTATTAGTATATGGTTTTTTTTAAGTGAAACCTTGATATAATCTATCTGTATAAATTAATTAAGACTCTGGTTGTTGAACAATTCAAATTGATGACCGGATAACTTATAAATCAATTATTTTAGTTAACTAAAACTAAAACTAAAAACGATAAGGCCCAAGTTAGTTTTTTTTTATAAGCTAAGACTTAAGTTTTTTTTTTTCTTTTGCTACAAGCTAAGACTTTTAAGTTAGTTAAGACTTAAGAGGCAATCTTAATTGACTAGTGTTAGAAAAAGTCGTAAAAGGCAAATTTCGTAAGGTTGACCAAACACGGGAAGGTTACGCGCTTTTGTTTTGAAGCTAAAGCTATAATTATAAGTTTTGAACGAGGTTGAAATGACTTTTGAATTGGCATTTTGACGGTTTAATTATTAGTTAAAATTGTATATTTCAATATGTATTTTATTTATCCAGTGAAAGATATGATACATTCTCTCATTGGAGCTAGAAACGCTCAAATTAATTATCGAAAAATATATTCTCATGACTTAGTATCAAATAATGATTTACTGATGGAATGATAAAGGAATAGTATTCAACAATAAATCATGAGTTATGCTACGATTATTAACAATTTCTTCCGTAATCTAAAGTTACGATTGAATACCCTTCGAATAGACGATTTATTTACAGTAAAAGAACATCCTTCAACGCTATGAATCGTGCAGAATAAACAAACAATTATTTGGCAAAGGATATGTTATGACTCATGACTGTGCTAAAGAAAAAGCAAGCCGAGATGTTAGCAAGTACTCCACTGTCTCACTCATTATACAAAGAAAAAGTGGTAGATTATGAAGAATGTGAAGAAGGATTAGGAAGCATGGTCAGCTCTTGAATCACCTCCACCATAGTTGGCCTTTGCTCTGGCACTTCAAGGGTGCACTGAATTGCAAGCTTTGAAAGAATCGCGGCTTCGGATTTAGAATAAGCTCCCTTCAGATTTGTGTCAAGAAAGTCTTCAAATCTGAAAGCTTCAACTGCCACCCGGATTGAACCCCCTATCAATGCCTTTCCAGATAGAACTTGAAGGACTATAACCCCAAATGCATATATGTCACTCTTCTCAGTCAAGCGACCTGTGGTAATATATTCCGGAGCTAGGTATCCCATGGCAGCACTTGCTTTAAGAGCTGAGAAGACAACATCATCTGCAAGAAGCTTAGGGAGGCCAGAATCCGTGATCAAGGGGTTAAATTCATGGTCTAGAATAACTTTTTCAGCTGAAATGTTTTGGTGTACTATTGTTGGCTTGCTCGCTTCATTGTTGTGCAAATAACCTATACCTGGTCATCAAGGAATAGTCAGTATAAAAATAAAAAAGAAATATAATCCACTAGGGTTAGCATGTTGGCGCACCATAACATGTCTATGATATCGGCCGATATCTATAGAGCACATTCAAGTTTTTCAAGTTATCAAAAAAATTAATAACACTTGATTACATGGTAAAGATCAATCACAACTATTGTCCCAAGTTATCTAATACTTTATATATATGAATTTCAAATAGTTTGCATGACCTCTTATGTTCAAACTTTATTACTAGCATGACATTATAAAAATAAAAATTAAAAAAATAGAACAGGAAAAAGAAATAGATACTATCTAGAGTAGCATCTGATGCAGAATTGGGAGTAAGAAAGGACTAACCTTTTGCAATTCCCTTGATGATAGAAACTCTCTTGGACCATTCAATTACATGGTCACTTCCATCTTCCTTGTCAAGATATTGAGACAGATTACCTCTGGTGGCAAAGTCATAGACAAAAAACCATTCACCTCGACTCCTCGAGTAACAGAAGCCTCTCATCTTAACAATGTTTTCATGTCTTAGTGAGGTTAACAGGCTCAACCCCTTCAAAAATTCACCATCCTCGGTTTTGCAGCAAGTCACACTAATGCTTATAATAGCCACAAGAGAACCGTCTCTATGAACTCCTTTATAGACTGCTGAGAATTTGCTCTTACTCAATAAATTGGCCTCAGAAAGGTGCTGTGTTGCTGATTCAATCTCATCAATATTGAATCTAAAACGGTTCAAATATTCAAGGGATAATCCACTCTCATTTTGACCATCAGCCAATGAATCCCAACCATCATAATAATACTCAAGATTAACAAGTGGAGATGAACTTCTGTAGAACTCTTTAGGCTGGTAAGGACTACGTTGGCCTTCAGAATAATCTGATGTGTTCCTAACCCTCTGCCTTTGGCGGCGGTATCTGACAAATATGAAAACTCCGGAACTTATGAGTGTGATAACAGTAGTTGTAACACTTGCCGCAATGACAAGATGAAGAAAGCTCCTTGATTTTGAGCAATGGGTCTGGTTACAATGCAAGTGGGTATTTACAGGCTTTGGGAATGTTATTGGAGGATTTCTGTTTATGGATATATTTGGGGCACTAATCTGACTAACGCCAAATATTGTATCTTTGTTGCAAGCTTTCAAAGTAGAAAAGCCATCTCCACAGAGACCTTGGTTGTTTGCACCTTGGAATCCTTCCCTTAATCGCTGCAATGCTTCATTTTCATTTTAAAGCATTAATTAGAACGCGTCCGAATGCACAAAAACAGACGAATTTTGTTGCAATGAAATAAGGACACAGGCATACCAGAAGGAACAGTCCCTGAAAGAGAATTGTTTTGAATATCTAGAATTTCTAAGTTTGCAATATCAGCTAGTGCTGCAGGTATCGTGCCATTGAAGTTGTTATAGCTCAAATATAGCATCCTTAGCTTCTCCAATGAACCCAAGCTTTGAGGAATTTGACCAGCTAATTTGTTATGTTGCAAAGAAATATCATTAAGCTGCTTCAACGAACCCAGTTCCTCAGGTATGTTCCCCTCTAGTTGGTTATAGCCTAACTGCAGCACTAAAAGTATGAATAGCAAGGAAACTTGGATTAGCATACATAACTCTTACTAAAACTCCTCAAGTTTGATACCAAGTACTAGTAGCCTCGTTAAAAATCAATTACAAGGGGAATAATTGGGTTTATTCAATATCATTCATTTTTAACACAAGTGGACATAATAATACATATTTACTATTTCCAAGAGGAGGAAAGGGTGAAATGGAGAAAATCGTCCACATCCAACTTTTAAGCTGGACTAAGTCACATCCATATCAACAATAGTTGTCAAGCAACTTAACTAACAGATTGTTTGGCAAATAATTTACATAATTTAAATCAATTAAATTCATTTTACCCTATCAAAGTCTTCAACTAAGTGTGTGTTTTGATAGCCTCCAAAGTGATGGTAGACCATGGTGAGGTGGATCAACCTTGATTTTAACCAAATTTTATATGCTTGGATTGTTTTCAAAATCATGGTGGAATCAATTATGATAAAAAAAAAAAAAATCATGGTAGAATTGAAGCAGTTCTACCAAAATCAATTCTATCAAGACACTAAATGCAATCCACAAAAGTTTGTCATTCAAAATCACTTTTGTCACGGTCAATCCAAACACTTTTTTTTGCTCACACTAAATGCAATTCAAGATTAATGACGCCTCTACCACCGGTTTTCTATATTCAATTTCAATCATGATTATACCCAAATTGTGCGTCTAGAATTTAGACATATCCTCCATGTACATGAATTTAAACCCAAAAACAGCTAACCATATAAAAACAAAACCGGAGTAGAAAACTTGATACACCAAGCTAAAGTATAAACTACCACAAAACTATACACTAACCTTGGAGACTAGTCATGTTCCCGATCTCAGGAGGAATGGTTCCAGATAGATTATTAAAGTTTAGATAAAGATCGAGCAATTCTTTAAGATTTGCAATCTCTCTTGGTATGTCCCCAGAGAGATAGTTGTAATGCAAGTATAAACCTGACAAGCATTTTAGTTCAGCCACAACAGGAGAGACAACCCCAGAAAGACCTCTTCCTGGCAATGATATATTAGCCACTTTGTTGTGCTCGTTGCACACAACCCCCAAGAAAGAACCACTGCATGGATTACCCTCACTGATCCAAGAGCCAAGGAGCTTGTCTTGTGGGTCCAAAGAAGATTTCAAGTCCATGAGAGCTCTTAGTTCTGCATTTCCAAGAACTAGTAGCTGTGGATTAAATGCAACCAACAAACAAAGATGAAGGAGGAGATGAGAGAAACTCATTTCCAATTTTGGAGAAAAAATCTTCCAAAAGTACTACTAAGCTGAAAGAGAGGCACCCATGTGAGCTTTTGTCACAAGGATTCTAGCTTTGGTTTCGGGTTGTTGGTCAATGGTCACCAAGCATGACTTTGTTAGTCTTTGTTTCTAGACTTTGTCTAACACATTGAATGTGGTAGTTTGTGCTTCTGCATAAAGAATGAAATGAAGAGGAAGCATTTTGAAATAGGGAACATACCAAATTAAATTAACTTTATGAGTTACTGACAGATAGGTTGGTTCACATAGCTTCTCCACGAGGAGATGGCAGTCAGCAAGGATGGTTGCCACTGCTTGGAAAAAAAATTCAATTGCAGAATATTAATGGCAATAATCAATGATGTGGGTACTGTGGACCACCTCAGTTTGACTATTTGGCTTTCAACTTTCCAATTTGGCTATAAAAATTGAAAAGTAATGCTATAGTGTTCATTATTTACTATTTTTCTCATAATGAGATTGGTTTACCTTGTCTTTATTCTAAGGCTCTCTGCTTTAGTGTTTCTTTATCCTGGATTCTTTTCACAATGTAAACAACTTCGGCTCATAAAGAAAGGAGCCTTTGATGGGTTTGGATACGAGAACAATATTACGACAAATTTGTCTTCTTTTACCGAACCCGGTTTGATTTGTGTGTATAGTTAGTTATAACTTATAAATCAATGAGCGAAGAGCTTAATTTATATAAACTATTCATAGAAAATATTTTACAGACATTGAATGAAAATTCATTTTATCTTCACTTTATATTAATGAATTCAATGGTGTGATTAAATGATCAAATCTTATTAGATATATGTAGAAAAATATTTTATACGTGTGTTGTATATAAATATAAATTAAATTCATGTAAAATAAAACTATAAAAGTTTTCCTGCTGTAAGAAAAGTTATTAACGTGCGAAAAAACACTTCTGATAATTTTCCGAAATGAATTCCCTTATTATTACTCAAGAGAAGCATAAGGATGATGTGTGAAAAAGGATCAACGTGGATCACCGACCCGATGTGTGTGAAAAAGGACCAACGTGTGGATCATTGTACCACGGCTTAAATTATGGCCTTTTAGAACGTATAATTTGGGATCATTAAATTTTTTGAACTGTAAAAACTAAGAAGCCAGGGCTGGCCCGGTGCTAGTAGTGTCAATTGTCGATTTGTCATGTGTGTGTGATCATCCTTTTCAATGCTCTCCACTTTACCAAACACCATTTCTGCATTATCAATAAAGTATAAACTTGTTTATGAGAGAAACTTTCGCTAATGGTGAGGGAAAGAGTAATATCGGCCTTTCCATTTTGTTTTTGTTTGTTTCTGCTGAAAGAGACCTTAGTTGTCCTTAAGTCAAGACTACATCAAAGATTAAAAGTCAAACCGCCACTCATAATCTCTGCCACCATTCTCGATATGATTGAGATCAGAAAAGGTAACTAACACTACGAAAATTCAAATCCTTTTGTTTTTCAAAGAGTTTGTATATGTTGAGATTTTTTATGAAAATATGTAGATTTTTTAGAATAGTGTAAAATATTCACTCATTTTGTCATGATCTAGAGATATTTTCACAGATTTTAATTCTTTGAATTGATTATGAGACTAATCATTGAAGTTGATAGTTAATTTAAAATTCATTATCTCTTTTCAAGAGTGTGTATTATATGGGGATCAAACTCAAATTCTCTTTCACAAACTCAATATGTATTGTCAATTGAACTAAACTCACTAAATGAAAGAGTTCTTTTAAAAGCTTTCTTGATTAGTTCAATTTTAGGAGGAAGAGGAGCATAATAGAACGGAGTAAAAACCATGAAGAAGAAAAGAGATAATTTTAAACATTTTAAGTGTATTTACTAAAATAATCATACTTATAAATTTTAAAAAACCAAAATTATATCAATAAAAAAGTAATTTGTAAAATCTCACATTCTCTTGCCAATCCAACAAGTAAAAGGTTAATTCTCCTTAGTTAAGATCTCTCCCCACCTTTGAATAAGATATTTAATGAATAAATAAAAACCTCCTTCCTTCCTCTCTTTCCCTTCCCTCTTCCATTTAAATAGCTCGTCCCCTTTGAATGAAACAAATCTCTATTAGTGATGTTTTCACTTTCAACTATGTTTTTTTTTTCATTAATAAGACTTGAACCTGAAATTTTACTTAAAGAATTTGAACACTTTTTTACTCAGACCAATGACAAAGTAGTAAAATATGATGAGATTAATTATTAAAAAATAGTTATTTTTTAATTTTTTAAAATTTGCAAAAAAAAAAAGTATTATTATAGTGTTTGTCTTAATTTTTTGTTAAATGTCACTTTTGATCTTTTATATTCGATTAAATTAGTTTTTTAGACTTCTATTTAAGTTTGAGTTGGTCTTCTAATTTTTTTGAGTTCAATTTGGTTATTTAATTTTTAAAACCAATTCGATTTGATCTTGCCAACTAAATTAATTTGACAGTGATAGAAAATATATGTTTTGTAGCAGTTTAATATCACTTAATGACAATTTTAAACTATCTCAAAGTGTGATTTTTTAAACATCATTGAACCAATTTATATGCTATAGGACCAAATTGAATCGATTCTGAAAATTAGAGAGTCAAATTAAACCCAAAAATATTAAAGTATTAAATCGAATTTAAAAATAAATTAGAGGACAAAAAACTAATTTAACCTTTATATTATAGTGTGTGTTTTTTTTTTTGTTTTATCATTTAAATTTTAAAACTCTCAATTTGGTTCTTTATATTTTGGAAAATCTCTAGAGTTTTGTTTTTTTTGGCTAAATGTTGTTTTTGTCTTTTATCGTTCAAAATAGTCTTTTGATTTCTATTTTTTTAAAAGATAACAATAATCTCAATACAAATTGAATTTAGAGGTCGATATCTTTGAAACAATTTGGATATGTATTTTTTATAATTAAGGAAGATATGATATGTTGCCTTAGTGGTTAAGCCTTTCCATGTGAGGTTTGTTCTAGATTTGGACTCGACTCCTATTTGGACTCCCTTCAAAGTAGTTAAAATAACCAAAAACATAATTTTTTGTTGAATGAACTTCAATTTATCCTTGTTTTTGTGCTCTTTGAAAATAAAAGTCATAATCATATGTACATATATCTTGTTGCTCAAAGAGGATTTCAAAAATTAAACTCACACATATGCGATAAAATTAGAAAATAATACTTTGTATGTTTAGAATATTTTGAGATAAAAAGAAGGATAAGAGGAATAAGGTAGAAATAGGTCACTTCCCCTATATGGTAAAGCATGAGAAGTGTAAACAAGAGAGAGACATAATGAAATCTACAAAATAACATTAATTTTCTATGCAATTGAGAGATTTTATCTTAAAAGAATGCAAATTTTACACTTTCTTTCATGTGAAATTATATATATATATATATATATATACTCACACACACATATAATTTTTATAAGGATAAAAACTATCTTTATAATAAAATATTTTGTCCCATTTCCTTTTCAATCTAATTGAATAAAGGAAAAAAATATTGTTTTTTCTCTCTTCTTCCATATTTTTTCTCAAGCCAATAATCTTTAAAAGTATAGTTGAAATAAGATAAAGTTTTGTGTTTATATAACAATGTTTTTATGTTTTAAAGAATATTTTATATATTGGATAAACTTAATGTATAATGTTACAAAAGAATTATGGAAAAATCATATAATAAAATTGAAAAATTGGAGCTATTCATTTCAACTATTTAAAATTAATCTTATTACATGCAACAATTAGAATATAACTTGGTTTTAACATTTTTCTTTCTTTCATTGTAACATACAATTAATTTCATTTTAATGTTTAGCAAATACTATGTTGAGACCTCACATTACATTCTCTTAATTAAGTTAGGCTTTATCATAGCACAACGCCATATCATACGCCTGCAATTTCTCATTTGTGACAACAACATCACCACCATTAATCCATGAGTTAATGTATATTTTCAATTTTCATTTTGGAGAAATTAGAACAACACTTTGATTCATTTCAATAGTGCGGTGCGAAGAACGTGTAAAGCCAAAAAAACAATGGGCACAAATTTAAGCGAGCAACAAGTTTCTGCAATGAAGGAAGTTTTCACATTGTTTGACACACACCGCAACGGTAGGATTGCACCATCAGAGCTTGGGATCTTGATGCGATCTTTGGGTGGTAACCCAACCCAAACCCAACTAAAGGTCATCATGGCTGAAGAGAACCTCATAGGACCTTTCGATTTCTCGCGATTCCTAGACCTGATGGGGAAGTACTTGAAGGTTGAGCCTTTTGATGGCCCACTACATGATGCCTTCAAGGTCCATGACAAGGAATCCACCGGCCACGTCTCTGTCATTGCACTTCGTCATATTCTCACTAACATCGGCGAGAAACTTGAACCTTCCGAGTTTGATGAGTGGATCAAGGAGGCAAATGTCGTGTCTGATGGTAAAATCAACTACGGAGAATTCATCGCCAAAATGATCGGCAAGTGAAATAAGTTTGCCAATTCAAATTCCTTTGTTTCTTTTTGAATTTAAATAAAATGTTTTATTGTCAATTTTTCATGTATTTTTTTTCTTTTGGTGAAGCAATTGATTAATTGAGTTATGCTAAAATTTTAATAAATATATTTTTTATTCAATGATCTTTTTTTTAAAATAAATTTCATGTTGAGTGATGCAATTGTCTATAATTGTTTGTTTTCCTTCTTTTAAGAAATGTGTGTGAAAGTATGTTTCTATTTTATTATAATTATTATTGCAAATGGTGTTAATTACTAAATACTACAAACCAATGCAATAATTACTAAAAAATACAAACCAATGTAAATAAAATGTAAAGGATGATGGATGCTTTTAGGAACAATTAGACTAGAAGAATATAATATTATTATTGAGGTACGAGTATGGATATGTTCTACTATCAAATGATTGAGTTAGATTGGAATGTAACTTTTTTCATTCTAAAAATAGCATTGGTCACTAGTATAGTAAATTTGTTTTAATAGTAATAAGTATGTGATTGTTGAAATGTGAATGTAAGATTTAACTTTTCCAGGAAATAGAATGGTACATGATCTAGAGGAAAACCCCTACTAAAAAGTAGAGTCTTCATTTCAAATGGGAGGTCTCTCATCATACCAATGTGGCACTCAATGTTGTTAGATGAGTGTATTCATTTACTCAGTGGAATTTAAATCCAAGGGCATGCATCAATACTTGGATGAGACGCTGATTTTTACGTAGCCTCTTGTTTTGTATGGTCATTAATGATGTGTTATGTAGAATTAGTGGTAAATATGCACTATACTCTAATTTAGCATTTATGTTGCTGTTCTCAAATGTATCAATGGTTATTGCATATTTAGTGGCTATATAAAAGGCCGTTTAATAATAGGTAATCATTGTAGGGGGCAATTTTTTTTTGGTAAAGAACATAATGCTTGTAAGTGAATCAGGTTCTCCTTATACCTTGTGGTAATGATAATTTTTTTGGTTGATTAAAGAAATGAGATAACCTCACACTTCCTTTATATGTGTGCACCTGGATTTGAGAACTATCGTGTCAAAGCTCATAACTTAGCTTAGGCGGTATTCCTTTTGTCTATATGATATGTTTCCTTAAGCTAGGGTGGATTTAATAGAAATTGGAAACTTTAGGAAGACTTGGACCAATAAAGGGAATAAGGGTAACGAAAGACAATGGGGGAGGTATTGCTTTAAGGCCCAATAGATAGAATGTGTCCAAACATCTTTCATGGAATGTTTTCGAAGGAATACACAATTAAGACTATTGTTTGTAGGTATAGATGATACGTAAGATACTCAGGTTGATTTCATTACAAATGTTGTGTTTCTATATACTTAATGTTTTGTAATGATAAAATACATATGAAACACTAATAAGATTGTCCATATTAGGATAAACTTTAATATGACACTTTATGTTTTAAATTTTCAATCCCACAGTGAAAGAAATAAAGGTTTGGTTCACAACAATACCAAGTTCACATGTTTGTGTAAGATGGTTGAACCATGACATGGAAATATCGAAAACAAAATAATGTCAGACTAGTTGAAATTAAATAGTGAACGATGTGTTAATAGAAGATTATGTGTTTGTACAAACAATGTTATTCAAATGAAAAATAATGTCAAAACATTAAAATAAGACTCATGACCAATATTTTGACATATATAAACATAACTTACTTAATGGCCATGTTAGATATTAACCTAATATTTATTAACAATTGGTAGCAATTAAATGTTAAATTTTTAACATATAAAATAAGACATTCGTATTCATTGAGTTCACATATTTAAGGCTATCATTCTTCATACCTTTGTAGAGACATGATATTCAATATGAATTGTACATCTATTAGTCCACATATAGTGGTTTACCGAAGTTGGTTGATGAGATCCATTAATTCAAGAATTTTTTGTGCTAAGATTACACTCATTTTTTTTATTACCCCTAAAACGAAACAAGGGATCGATGACTTTGGATCAATCTAGCCCAATGCATTGTTCGCACCTTGGCCCACCACATCATCCTTACATTTCAAACAATCAAGATTTGCCCTATAGAACAAAAGTTAACATATTGACTTACATGATAGACAGTTAATATGTCTTCATTTAAAGACATAATTCATGTATTTTTTGGAATCATTTTTTGATAAAACATTACACCTATTTTTGCTAGAAATTAACATGGAAGAACAATGACTCTAATGGTTGTCCTGACCCCTTTCCACCTAACTTTATAAACTTTTTCTCTACAAATATCAGAAGTAAGCACCTCCCACAAGAATGCATTCTTTAGTTAGTGTTAAAACTCTACTTGAGTTATAATTCACTTAAACTTTAATTATAGGTGTCCACCATCATCATCGACCCACCTTATGCCACCATCAAGACTATTTTGAACAAAACAAAAGCCACCATTGGTTCGGATATGCATTTTCTCCTCTTGCAAATGTGATGCCTATGTTTCTTGAAACATGTAGTCAAGCTACCACTTCATTTTTGTGACTCAAACTTTGAATTTGAACCTTTCCATCATCCTTAACTCAAAGTTTTTCATCATATGTTTTCTTCTCTGGTCACTTTTTGAGACACATGTTTATTAATCATCCTCTTTTTCAACCCTATTTTTCTTATTCACTTTCCATTATGTGACAAGACTTCTTCCTCTTATCTCCACCTTTTCTCCATTTCTTCCTTTGAGCAATCCATTAGTACTCGACCGCTAAATTTGCATCCCGCTAAACTCTTAACTCAACTAAATCAAAGTGTTACACAATCGAAATACAGTTATTTTGATTGTGTAACACTTTGATTTATGAATATGTGCTTTTTATGTTGAATTAAATTGAGGTAATAAGTGGATTAGGACAAACTTTTGCTTTTTAATTTGAGGTCTATAAATAATTGAGTCAATTTGGCCAGTCCAATGGACCAAGTTTGGTATGTAAAATTCGACCTCAAAATCACTAAGCCTGACGTTTATTTTTTCTTAATAAAATAAGATACACATAAGTTTAAATAAAAAGGATCAATTTGGCTAGACCAAAATGAGTAATCAATAAATATGTGACCTATATATGAAAATTAGTATGGTCCATTTTTCAGGTCTAGACTTGCTAGTCCATTTTAATAACTCTATTGAAATTAATAAGTAAAAGTGTTATGCTTTATTCTCTATTTTTCATTTAAAAATAATTGGCCATGATGGTATTCTTTTCATCTTTTTTTCTTAATAACAATGCTTTTATAAAACAAAATTAACACTATATTGTGCATTGTAAAATTTATCAAGAAGAATTAACATATTTTAATTTAAATAGTAAGATAGTTAGTTTACTTAATTTAGATTCTAAGTTCAAATCTTATAAATAAAATTTATAATGAGAGGTTTATTTCTTTAAATAAGTGTGTATACTTAAATTAAATTTACAGTGTCCTTGCTCAATGCTAATTCATTTTATGTAATGTTTAAAATTTTAGGATGAGTTTAGTAAGGAAGCAAACAAATTAAGTAACTCATTTCTAACGAGATCTTCTAGATTTCAAGTTAATCATTATGTTTATGATCGTATTCTCATCTATATTCTAAATAATAAAGGTGTAACAAACATCAAGATTTAAGTTTAAGACAAAGTCTTATGAAAAAAAGTAAAATATCATCTAAAAAAAGAAGGAAAGTTAAATAAAAATAAGAAGCACAAA
>PYAF01005118.1:165581-193292 GCA_007407185.1 Glycine tomentella | reverse complement strand
TCATTTCTAACGAGATCTTCTAGATTTCAAGTTAATCATTATGTTTATGATCGTATTCTCATCTATATTCTAAATAATAAAGGTGTAACAAACATCAAGATTTAAGTTTAAGACAAAGTCTTATGAAAAAAAGTAAAATATCATCTAAAAAAAGAAGGAAAGTTAAATAAAAATAAGAAGCACAAAATGATAATATATATAATTGTTATTAATTATTATTGACGTTTTTCCAATTTTTAATGTAATTTTTATATGAATTCTATTAAATATATAAAGTGAAATTCATATTCTGTAGTGAGTCTTAAAAATATTAGCTTAATAATTTTAAAATAAAAATAAAGAATACGTTGTTATTGTTATGATATTAAAATGCATTTCGTTTTATCTTTTTATTAATTAATATTCTAAATATATTAATTAAAGAATTAATAATTCATTTTTTTAATAATGTTAATAATATTCACAAATAAAAATCTGTCTTTAAATAATTAATAATTAATAATATTTAATAATTTAATAAAACATTTGTTTTTTTTTTCTTTCGTGTACGTGAAACGACCTAGCATCATGAGTACAGGTGTCTGTTTCTTTTATAAATAGAACAAGTGAACAGAAGTTAGGGTTTCAGAGTGGTGGAGTCACTGGAGTGGGCAGAAGTGAGCGTCGCAACCCTAATCAGAAGAAGCGCAGCTTCAAGCGAGTGAAAGCCACCAGCCATGGGTCGTATGCACAGCCGCGGGTTTGTATTCATTCTTTCATCTCTATCATCGAATTCCTTCTCTTCATTCCCATTATTATTCAAAACTAACATTTGATTTTTCCTATTATTGATTCCAGTAAGGGTATATCCTCTTCTGCTTTACCCTACAAAAGGACACCCCCTAGCTGGCTCAAGATCTCTTCGCAAGATGTGATCTTTCTCTCCCTCTGTCTCTGTATTCAACGATTTTTCAGTTTCCTCGTATCATGGTTTTTTCGCATTGTTAATGATGTAATGTGATGTTTTTGTTATTTTTTTGTTCTAGGTGGAAGAAAATATCTGCAAGTTTGCGAAGAAGGGTTTGACCCCGTCTCAGATTGGTGTCATTCTTCGAGATTCTCACGGTATCGCTCAGGTCAAGAGCGTCACTGGCAGCAAAATCCTTCGCATCCTCAAAGCTCACGGTTTGTGCTTTATCTCTGCTATTTCGCTTACAATTTTCTGTTATTTTAGGTAATAATAATATGTATAATGTTAATGGATATTGGATGTGATAGTTGTAAAATATGTGATAAGTTATGTGATTGGGAAAAGTATAGAGTGATGTAAAAAACTGAGATGAATTCGAAAGTGAGTGTATATTTATTAAAACTACCCTGATAATAATAATGACGAAATGTTTTGGTGGTTGGTTTCAGGGCTTGCGCCTGAAATTCCAGAGGATCTGTACCATTTGATTAAGAAGGCAGTTTCAATTAGGAAGCATCTTGAGAGGAACAGGAAGGACAAGGACTCCAAGTTCAGGTTGATTCTTGTTGAGAGCAGAATCCACCGACTTGCTCGCTACTACAAGAAGACTAAGAAGCTCCCACCAGTCTGGAAGTAGTAAGTACCAAGTTCCCACCCATCACCCTTCTATGACTTTCTTGCTATTATTTTATCAATGCATTTTTAGGTGCTCAAGGTAAAAGTTCTAGCCTATGATTATGTTATATTGCTATGCTTTAGCTGTGGCCTATGTGAAATGTAGTGTAAGCAAAAGGAAGTGGTTTGGTTCTTTTTTTCCCTGCCTATCCAAACACAGTATATAGTGCATTCCTAGGATCATTCATTTTAAGTGTTTTAAATTCTGTATTCTGTATACAGTATACTTAGATTCTTTTTCGAAGCATGTTTTAAGTATTTATCAGAGATGGGAGACACACAAGTATTCGTTTTTCAGATCTATTTGTTACCTGCTGGATGTGTTGTAAAATGGCCAAAATGACAGAAATACTTTCCTAGAAATGTCGTTCAATAGGTGATGCATATTTGATATTATTTGGATATGTTACATATGGTGATTTTCTAAATGAAATTCTATTGATGTTCACTGCTAGTTAATGCATTTTTTTTTTTTTTTTTTGAGTGCAAACATCTGTATGATGCTTTCTGAAGTCTTTGTGCATCTGTAGTTTGAATGTCAATCTTGTGTCTTTTTTTCCATTTCAACTGCCTGTCCTGCTATTAATGACTAGCAACTTTTGCAGCGAATCAACAACTGCTAGCACTCTGGTTGCTTAGAGAATGTATCAACTTTCATGGGTTTTGCTACCTTGCGTCTCTGTTGAGCTAGCAATTTGCCATATCATTTTGATGTTTATTTGAAGGCTGGATAGGTGATGTTGTCTTTAGTTTGTCTTTAGTTTTGTTAAGAACCTATTGTTAGACTGAGAACGATACTAGTTAAGTCAATTTATCAATGTGGTGTTCGTTTTATTTTAGCTGTTGGACGTCTTTTAAAGAGATGGCTGTGGGTTTTGGTTTTAATTTCAAGTAATATGAATGTTGAGAAGATTTGAAGGAGCGCATTCTTTACTGCTTATGCATTCAATTGTTTACTGAAGGAAAACGGGTCTATTACTTTTAACTAAAGTTTGTTAAGTTCAATCAAATTCCACTTCTTTAAAATGTGATCCATACACACCCTAAGTTTTCACGTCTTTAACATATTTTTTAAGCGTTTCTAATCAAATAACTGATCTTTTGAATTGTATTTTTAGTCTTAATGTTTTCTCACAAATTCCAACTCTGAAATGCAGGACTATAATTTAGAGTTTCCAGCGTGTAATTTTAGTGTGATTTTATTCTCACGACTCTTTCAATGATATTCTCATAATAATAATTTTCTCTTTTGGATATTTTATTTAAATTAATATTTTTTTTAATCCCTTTGACTTTTATCTTTAAATTAAATTTTAATAGTTTTAAACAAAATTATCATTTAAAAACTATAATATTATATGTTTTATGAATTTTTATTTTACTTTATATTTTTATTACAAAATTCTAATTTTAATTGTTATAAAATAAATATTTAATCATGTCATAATTTTTTGTATTTGGTTACAATGACTAATAGGGAAGAGAATTAAAAAATGGTGAGTGGTAATATTGGCCTACGGTTGTTCATGTCTTTTAAGTGTACTGAATTTTACCTTGCTACTCTTTGTATACCCACTTTCTTTTCAAGTGTATGTTGTAACTAATATTCGGATTCTTTTTCAATTGAGTAGAACGAAAATCAGTATCCATTTTGTATGCAGATGTTATGTGTTATATCAAGTAAAATCAGAAATATAACGTGATACTTAAGCTATAAGGTTCTCTAGCTTGATGGATTGGTATTTTAAGATCTACTGTTGTGCATTAGTCATCACAGCTGATTTTAACCAAATAAAGCTTATCAGCATTAACACACCATAGTGACATACTATATCCATAAAGAATAGGTGCAGTATTTTGCAGCACAATATGGTGAATCCAAGCTAAACAATCATAAAGTGGTGGTTTTATGTTGTTAAGAATGTATGGAATTATGGTAGAATTTTAGAATTGATCTCATAACGAGGTGGAATTGAGGTTGATATCTGATACTGCAAGTTGATGCCGTTCAGAAACTCCGATTTGAGTCCATACATTTAGCCTGTTAGTCTAGACTGTTGAATTACAACTGAAGAATACATTTCAATGGTTTACCACCATTTTGAATCATCATTTCGAGCCTGTTTGTTTTCAATAATCGTATAAAAAAATAATGGAATTTTGCATTAACACTATCCGACTTAAGAGAGAGAGAGAGAGAGAGAGAGAGAAATTTCACATAACATTTCGGGTCATATAAATACTTAAGACATGAGATATAAATTTTGATGGTTTAGCAGTTTAAACTTCAAACCCTACCTTCAAAAATGCAAAAAAATCAATTACAACGTAGCTATCTCAACTTCATCCAGCCAAAAGGAACTCAGAAATCCAATCCACGATACGATCCATCTTAATAACTTTGTTTCACGCACTTGGTTCTCATGATACATATAGTATATCCAAAAGAAATTCCAACTTACACAAATTGCCTAAATTCCCAAGAATAGTTCCGTATAATGTACAGTGAACGGATGTGACGAAGAAGATGAAAAAAAACAATATATTCCCACACGAAATGAAAAGGAGTTCCTGGAGGCACAATGTGCTTTTCCCTTGTGAATCCACCAGGAAAGGCATATAATGTGAGTTCATGATCCAAGTGGAAACACACTGAACTATCGAGAGGCTGCTTGTCTAAATTACCGGATCCCGAGCTTTCTGGGCTAGTAGGATTTATCTCATATTCAGCAGGTGGGTTTTCTGACCCTCCTCTATCATCCTTATGTGACTCGTCAGAGTCATCTTCGTTATTTTCTTTGCTAGGGCTTCCTCCAATATCTCCTTTAGGTATATTGTGAACCAAATCTGGCCGAGCTTCCACACCAACACGCCTAAGGTGCAACTGCCATGATATAGACAACAGTTAAATCCATGAGCTTGACTATCAGAACAAATCACATGTAAAGTAAGAAAAGTCAGCTATGACATACCTGAAGATGCAAGTTAACTTCATCTGGTCTTGAAAGAAAAGGAAAATCTCCCCCTGTTTTCAAATATGCACGCCTTGCCTCAGGATACCTTTCACCCAATTGATCTTTAAGTTGTTGAGGAATTGCGCAGTAGTCATTAGTCTTTAAGAAAGGAGCAAGACCATGTAAAATGATGAAAGTGGAGTTATTAAAAAAATTATATCATACTGCTCTGGGTCATAATAATAAGAAAAATAAAAGCTTCAGACATTATCATCACAATGTCACAACTCACAAGCAAAATGTATATATAATTATGTTGATGGTGGATTATGGAAAGAACTGCCAGCAGAATTTAACATAACTAGAGTGGAATGGTATAACTAAAAAACAGAGCTTGTACTAGGCACACCAAACAATAAGATTAGCAATTATGACTTGAGATGACATACATCCATTATAGTGATAAATGAATCTGAAAGAAGAAGAGGTCCCACTGAAGCAGCATCAGTTGTCAGAGACAATCTGGAGGCCAAGTCTTCTCTAGAGAGGGTTTCTACCTGAATCAAGTAAATCAAACAAGCTATTTAACACAATAAATGCAAACATAAACAAGTAGGGAAAAAACAGGATATAGGCATTATCATTTTAAGGAAACATGGAGTGCCTAGGATAGTCAACTAGTCCCCAGTCTAAAGTATGGTGGAAACTCTTTATTGTCCAAAAACAAGACAAATTATTGCAAACTGAAAGGCACAAATAGCAGATTGCTAATAAGCATTAGATTATGCAAGACAAAGGTTACCTGAGAAACAACAAAGTCCACTGAATCTGCAATAAACGGTTCATGGGGACCATCACGAATTCCTGTTAAGACATACCGCTTCAGCAAAAAAGAAGGAGTCCAACTAACACTGCAAATGCAATAGTAAAGCTAGATCAGTTAATACATGGAAACCAGAATAGATCTAATGAAGAACTATCAGGAAGTATAACAAGAAATTCCCAGTAAGAAAGATGATGCATTTTTGTTGTACAAAAAAGTTTAAGGGGAGGGGATATTGCATCATTCTAAGGTCAGGCATACCATATGTGTTAGCAAGTGCTCACAATAGTAATTATGGATGATGCTTAGTTTAATGGAATATTAAGGAATAATTTGTTTAATGGTACAGAAATAAATTTGTAATTTTGAAGATATTACTCTAGTTTCCTTGTGTTTCATACCTATTGTAATTTCTTGACAGTGCTATAGTCCTATGTGTATAGCTCTAAAGTAATCATTGATGCTTTTGTTTGTTACAAATTCCACTAGGTCAGCACATAAAGCGGTTCATCTTTCATAAATTAAAAGGAAACAACCACAAGCAGTTTGCTCATTTCTAGCCTATATCTACTATTACTCTTTACAACAGAATCTGAGAAAAGTACATGGGCGCCCATGGCATTGCAGCAGAGAAACTTCGTGTCTCCAAAAATGTGTTTGATAGAACTAACGATCGAACTCTTCTAGGACGATGCTGAGCAAAGAGTTGTGCTAGGAAACCACCAAGTGATGTACCATAAAGATGTATCTGTAAGAGATATTAAACTAATTTACTAAACATTTTCTCAAGTTGTTTGAAGCTATATCACCAAATTATATAGATTCAAAAGATGACATTACATAGACAGTCATTTAGACATATTAGAGATTTGTGGTAAAAAATACTAAAATCATGTATTGTGCAGATCATATTTTATACTAAGCAATCATATGAATAATACATTTGGATGTATTGTTAGAAATTTCCCTTATGCTGATACTTGACAGAACTAACTTCCAGAACAGATTAATCCTACAAGATACAATGGATGAAAATATAATTGAAGAACAAGAACTGAAGTCTTTCACCCAACAAAACATATTTCCAGTGGCAAACTACATCCTCACTGAAATGGTTGTGGTAAAGAGCATTTGGAATTTTAACCAAATACACCTAAAACTTAACTATATAAAAAACGTGCATGATATTATAAGTGACAGGTGGCTTGAACAGCCTTCAAATTTGTAAGCAGGCTAGCCTGTATTTTAGGCAGGATTAGAATATATTTAGGCTCACATGCTAGGTCTTCAAATATATTGCGGAAGAACTTGGCTTCAAAAATTTGGGAAGGAAGATATATCAATCTGATTCATTATGACCAATCAGTTCACTGCAATTAACAATTTTAAGTAAGCAAAGGCTCATAAACCAAATGTTAAAGCCTTATTATAGTGTACAGTTCCATATTTGGACTGATGCTCCAAGATTGTTAGTAGGTTGGGGTTAAGATTTAGCTTAGGATTGTGTTGTTTGGCCTAATTAAATCCTATAACATCTCACAAATTCTTGGAAATGTCTAGGAACCATTCCCTCCTTAGGATGCATGTGTATGGACATCCCACACAATATCCAAACCCAAAAGTTGTAACATGTTACAGCTCCCAACAAAATATTATATGGTGCCCAACAGACAGTGTTATCAATGGCGGATGGCAGAACATGGTGGAAGGCAAAAGTTCCGCCATATAAACACATCATCACTCCTTATCAGACTGACAACAGAAGTAAAAAAGCTTTTTCTATTATATATGAACACTAGAAGATGTGCAAAACTGAATTATAAGAACCTCGAAATTTTAGAAAAACTTTGTTTAAATGAATTGAAGACTAGCTACTTAGGGCTTTCCATTAATTGGAATGACCAATGTCTCCAACATAGAATAAAGTTATCAAATTCTTCAATACCAAATTAAGCATAAGCGGCTTTAAAAGCAAACAATTTATAGATGTAGCATCTATGAGTAAAAAGCATGATGAGTTTGAGATCATACATGGTGTACATCAATAGCATCCAAGAACTTTTCAAATGCTTGAATCCACTCAGTATTATTCCATACACGAGGGATGTCAACAGATATGACACGGTAACCCTGTACAAAATGGAAACTTTGGTTACTCTTTCAAGAATTGCAATATGAGGATTAATAAAAGTAAATACAAGCATACACAAAATAAATAAACAAAACTCTAGTCAAATCCTGTTAGTAAGCAAAATACAATGAGATTTTATTGTATCAGTTACAAAGATGGAATGCTAATAGGAATAGGGAAAAAATAAACTCCAAAAATGGTATTCTGATTAATAATTGGAATGCGAGGAATTTTCAATTCCCTAAACAAAGGCTGTCAATGCTGGAAAAATAAAAGGAACAAAGTAAAAGATATCTCTCAGCTCACAGAGCTGTGAGCCCCAAACCTATGGCCAAAAAAGATTCTTAGCTGCGCACTATCTTCCCTTCCCCTGTGAGCACACTCTATAAAACCGTTTCTGACCCCACCATTCTTCCCCTCTCTAATTTCTACGTGTCCCCTTTGCTCTTCTAGAGTAAACTCTACATATCATTGGGCCACAACTTAATTGATCTAACATTTGGCCCATATCTCCTTCGGGCATGTATTGTTTGGCTCTATCGAACGCACATTTTAAAAAATTCACATACACACACATCACAACAAGCATCTTTTGCACACGATTTTCTAAACCTCAATCCATATATTTAGCATTATTCTTACAAGTTATGATGTAAAGAGATACCTAGTAGACCATTTTAATAGCCAAAACAAGTATAATCATTAACTATAGTTCATCCTGCAGTTAGCCGAGTATCTAGGTTATTGCTCTCTCTCCCTCTCTCTCTCTCTCTCTCTCTCTCTCTCTCTCGTTTAGCAGAAGAAGAACTTCTGCAGAAGAGCATATTGGAAGTTAGCCATCCATTGCCTAACATTCAAAGGGTTATGTGAAGCTCCTGTGTGTGTGGTGCGTGGATGGTGGCATCATTTCAACAAGCATAATGTCCAAGCGTCAAATCTTAACGACTAAATCGTCCATGTACGGCTAAGATTAAAACACAAAGTCAAGTAACTCTTTTAAGTGGGCAGGAGCTGATCTTTAAATAACTTCCAATCTCGACTATTCAGTATTCACGTAAGATGAATGAGTCTAAGATTAGGCCATTTCAAACCCCACAACAACAAGCTAGTGCTTCTTCCACACATTGGATGTGATAATATACAGTAGTACGTACCTTCATAGATAATGACATGATCTGTTTATAATATACATCGGCGGTTCCCGCGGTTCCAGGAAGACATATAAGCGGAGGCACGGCTTTTGGACCGAAATCGTAATACCGCCACTGCTTAGTGCCAATCTGTTAATGAAAGAGAGTTGAAAAAGCAAAAAGGATCAAACAAAATAGAATAGTAGAAATTCCCAATTCATTCATAAAAGAAAACCTAACCTAGAAGAAGTGGTGGAATTGGGAGAAAGAAAGGAAGAATACATACAGGGATTTTGTGAAGAGGGACTTGGGACTTGAAGTGGACGTAATCACCGGGCGCCGAAAACACCCCTTTCATGGTTAATTCGAGGGGCGGCTGTGTTCTATGTTCTCACTGCCTATGCTGTGCTTCCTGCCATGCCCATCCTTCAATTCCAGCTATGCCTATTATTGCATTATTGGGATTGCAGGCACGCACATGTCATCTATGGGCCCCGCCACGTCAAATTAAATTAAAATCACTCTAACTTCCAAACCCATTATTAAACCAAAAAGTCCTTATTCCCACTTATTTTTTTAAATAAAATTTCGAGTTTAATTTTTAGAAATGAAAAAATGATTTAAAAAAAAATTCAATAAAATTGATTTCGTACTGAGAACATGATAAAAAAAATCCATAATTTACATTCACTATTTTTCTTTTTTCCCCTTTCATTTTAGTGGTTAGCCATGTTATGCTTCTTAATAATAGAAATAGTTATAATTTATTGTTTAGGATATGCTTGAATTTTGATAGCTGTAGAGGACCTATAAGTTACCATCGAATATTCTCTCTCTTCGAATATTTGCTACGTTGTCATTACACAGCATAATACTACTTATTCCTTCTTTACTCAAGAGTCTAAGACAATTTCGATGAACAGCCTTAATAAATAAAAGAGAGAAAAAAAAAACTTGGATGAACATCCAATTTATATTTCTCAACTGTTTTAAAATTTATTATTTGCCATCAAACATTTCACAAGTCCATGGAATTGGAAAATGGAATCACAGCAAAGGGATCGTGATCGTTAAGCTAAGCTCGAGTGGCAACTGGACAATCTTAGTAGAAACAAATTATTAATGATTTCTTTATTTGGAAACTAACATACCGTAATAAATTAAGCTATATGTATAGTATTAAAATTAATTAGTTAAATAGTTGATTAAGCCCCTTTATTTAATTAAATAAAATACATTAGGTTTAAATTGTTTTAAAATAGTTAGTCAAAATTTTATAAACTTCAAAATTGATAAATTGATATGAGTATATTATTGTTAATCGAAAAAATTGCACTTGTTTTTATTAACAAAACATAATCTCATAATCTATTTAAGGAAGGAAACAATTCTTTTTTAAAGTTCTTTTATCTTTTTTATATGTCTTTCACCACGTCTATGTGTTAAATTTTTATCAATATCAAAGATAAATAATTTGAATAAATTATAACTAAAAGAGAGATTCATTTTAATAAAAAATAAAGATTGGAAAAAATAAGCTTTCGAGAAGCAATGGAAATTGAAAAAAATAAAGAATTTAGAGGAAAATAAAAACTTGATTGAAAATGGTAGTTAAAACATTGTCCTGATCTCATCAATATGTAAACTCTGCATTGAATTAGTATCACGTGAACTTTGGAGGATATCAGGGTGTTATATACTCTAACCTTTATTACAATGGTATAAATTAATATTTATAGATAATAATTCATAACTATCCATAATTTTTCAAATAATTTTCAGTAATTTTGGTTGTCATCTTCACCGTCGATGATTTTTGTCTTCAATCTTCATCCTTAATGACTTTTATTTTCAATATCCACATTTGATATCGTTTTGATGATTTCCAAATCTTTCTTTTTCTCATAGTGGACAATTAGTCAAAAGACTATATTTTGATATTTAGTCAAAATAATTTATTAAAAAACTAATTTTTATTACTTTATTGAAGATATTTTTTGATAATCAAAAAATAAGGATGTTAAAAATTACCAAATAATATATATATATATATATATATATCACTTAATTTTAATTTTAAAGAGTAATAATTTAAGTGAATTATTTTCTTAAAAATCTGCTTCTTTATTAAAGAACTTATTTTCTACTTTTAATTTTTATTCTTTCTTTATCTTTTAGCATAAAAATGTCAATTAAATAGTAAATCACAAAGTTAACAAAAAAATAAAAAAAAAATATGTTTAGTAAAACAAAAAACAATGAATGAAATCATAAGCAAATTAAATACTTACATTCGAGCTTTATATTTTTTTTAAACAAATACTATTTAAGTTCAAACTTTAAATTTGATTGCTCTAAATAAATTATTCAAACTTGAATAATATTTTATTTTTAATTACTTTTCACATGTTGATTGTTGAGTTTAAACTTATATTAAACATGAATTGTTTATACCGCTAACACAAAAGTCACTATCTACTCCCCATAGTTGAAACGAGAGGAAGAGTCACTCAAGGTAAATGGGCTAAAAATAATTCATAAAAATGCGGTGTACCAATAAATCAAACTCTCAGAGGACTACAATTAAAATCTATTGAAACAATTATTAACAAGCTCTCATTTCCATTAATGCAAAAGTGCTTTCTGCATTCGCAAAGTCTAACAACTCTTTAGAAGTTTTGAAATCAGAAATGGCATGTAAATAACACAAAATTTCTGAATACACCACTTATTTGAAATAGGAAAAGAATTTGAACAAACATAAACATCACTAGAGGTTCAATTGAAGAGCTTTGTCGGCACAAACTGCTACAATAACTGGACCAGCCAAATCACCAACAACACAACCTTCAAAATAGGCAAATAAAAGATGGAAAGCCAAAAAATAAGAAGAAAAGAATCAGCGTTGTACTATTCAATCAAAGGTGTTAGCATGACAATTAAACATTCCTTTTTTAACACATTCTCTCATATTTATTAAAATGCACACGAGTCCCACTAGTAGGGTAATATCACAAATAAATAGGGAATGAGACCAACAAAAATTTAGTGAAACTCGCATATGTTTCATCTAATAAGAAATAGTATGTTGAAAAAAAAGTGTTACATACTGTAAATAATAATCGTATTTCTACGAAAGTAACTAATGAAAAACTGAAAATATGTGACAATATTTTATAGACCCGACAAACTAAATTTCTGTTTCCACTCTCTTACGTTAATTAGAAGTGATGGTGAAACGAGTGTTTGTGAATGTTTTGCATTACCATTCTACTTTTAATCTTTCGGCTAATGTTTTGCATAACTAGCTATAGCTAGCTTTGATTGGAACATGAATACCAGAAATCTATGAAAATACTTTCATTTTTTTTATAAGTATGTACTCATGTATACCATGTTCACCAATTAAACCAAATCCATTTATTGGAATACTTTCCTCTAATGCTAAGGAATTATATATATTGAAATAATTAGGCTTAGTTTTCTGTAACTATTTTTATATTATGATCTCTAAACATTATCTAATCTAAATACATAATGGGAAAGTTTTTAATTCCTATTTGAAAATCTTGATATAAAAACAAAAACGAAAACGTGAACCGTTCAAGGAAAACAATGTCAGGTCCATGTTAATTTAAATATTAAACTAGAAACTTAGCCTGTACCTGCATAAACTAAACATTTAGTTTAGATAAATTATAGTTTATAATAATAGTTTTAAATATATAAATTCTATTATAACAAAAAAAATTGTAATAAATAAATATTTTAATATAATGTTCTTTTTAATTATGATAATTTTTTAAAACAATTATAAAATTTAACTTAAATTCTTAAAACTACTGATTGTAAAAAAGTTTCTAAAAGTACTTACTAAAATTGTGACAGTAAGAATGGTTCTTATTCAATTAATTTATATCGACACTTTCAATTTTTTTTTACAACATTGAGACTTTTAATTAAAATACACTAATATAAAAAATACAGTTATTTAATTACAAGTAACCATAAATAGAGTAGGATTGTTATTTTCTATGAAAATAACTTTAGAAAGTATTTAACAAGATAATTTTGCATTTGACATTAAACTAAGGGCCTGTTTGGGTAAGCTTCTCTAGAAGCACTTCTAGAAGAAGAAAATAAGAGCAAAAAGATGAGATGAGCTTCTCCATAAGTAAAAATAAGTTCTCCATTAGCTAATTTGTAGAAACTCACCAATGTAGCTTCTCTAAAAGATGAGATAACATCTACAAATTAGCTAATGCAGAACTTATTTTTACTTATGGAAAAACTCATTTCATTTTTTTCTCCTTACTTTTTTCTTCTAAAAGTACTTCTAGAGAAGCTAACATCCAAACAGTCTTAAATATAACTGCAAATGTTATGCGCGACTACGGTTGCTTTCTAGCTTCAATAGTGCTGGACAGTACAAAGCCACAAAGACAGGAGCCACTGATAGCTGACAAAGCTGATCGAAGCCTACAAAATGGTCTACACCAAAAAATTGCAGCAACAAATGTACTGCATAACATTCATTATTCTTTTAGGTTAGAAATAGAAATAAAAATAGTGATGTCCCACTTTAATATAATAAATAGTAACATATTAGGAGACCCTGCATTCCCAGTTCCAACTAATCCTGCTTTTAATCTGCAACAAACTATCCATTTCGTATAGCAGAAGGACAAACGGATGGTAAGAAATTCTTCTAAACAACTGCACATCCTTTGTAATTTCAACATAAAAGCACCACAGTAGGAAAATATAACAAAATAACATCTTTATCTATTTGATACATACAATAAATTTACAAATCTATTCCATACATTCTATAATAATGTTACAACATGGACTTCACATCATATAAACTAAAAAGAAAAACTATAACAACGAATTAGAATGTATACATCACAAATTGGAGAACTCAAACTACGTTTTAAGTGTAGTTTATCTTTGAATAAAGAGGGCAGCTCCAACTAATCCCAACCATATTGTTAAGCCAACCCAGAAAGCTCGATTTTTCCCTAACCCGACAGGAGGTTTCCATACAAGAAAGTCCCCAAGGTAATCTTTAGATGATGGAAGCTGATTCGTGACTGATCCACTAATTTTTTTATCACTGTCCTTGTATTTATCACTCCATGTTGCCGCATAGCTACAATATCATCATACATACTTGATAAACCACAATTTTAAATATGCAATTACAATATAACAAGAAAAATGCATAAGCAATTATAATGTTCCTTAATAGCAATGCCAGTGGGCTCTTTTCACTGGAAAACTGAGGCTCATTTACTGAAAAGGGGTACTTTTTTCGATTAATCACATGTGGGTGATTTTCAAATAATTTAAAAAAAGGGATAAGTCGTAACAGATTTTACGACTTCTGTAAGTGAAGTCGTAAATCTATTTACAACTTATATTTTTTTATTTTATTAAATTAAAGTCGTATAATTATTTCCGACTCTTTCACAGTTCAGAAATTCTACAAGGAAGTCGTAAATATTCACATGACTTTTGTTATTTTTCTTTTATCCGGTGTTGAAGTCGTATCTGTGCTTTTTTTATATGAAAGTCATACGTCCATTTATGACTTCTTTATTATTTTAAAAAAAATTGTTGAAGTCGTAATTCGACTTCTTCTTGAAAGTCCAAATTTGGTTATGCTTTTTTTGTTAACATGTTTGCGCCCCTTTGTGGATTGTAATTTTTTTTAAAACTGTTGCTGAATTATTCTAATTCTATTGTTTGTTTAGTAAATTTACGTTTGTGGTTTTTTATTTTTGTAAAACTTTTGTTTAATTTTTTTAATTTTTTTTGTTTAGTAAATGTTAATAAAAATATTTTATTTTTAATTTAAGAATTTACTAATTAATATATGTTTAATTTTTTTTGTTTGATTTAATATTTTATATTTTTTTATGTTTTTATTTAATATTTTAACATTAAAAGATAATATTTTTTTTAAGTTTCTGTTTTGTTTTGTTATTTATTTTTTGTTTTCTTTATTTTAATTGTTGTTTCGTATTTTTCTTATAAAAATTATCTTATTGTATAATTTAGAAATTTACAAATTAATATATGTTTAATTAAGGAATTATATGATTTTATTTAATATATTTTACAATTATTACTAAATTATATTATGTTGATAATATTCTCATAATTGTTAAAAAATCACAAACTTAAATTTACTAAACAAACAAAAGAAATAAAAGAATTCAACAAATTTTTTTAAAAAAATTACAAACCACAAAGGGGCACAAACACGTTAACAAAAAAAGCATAATCAGATTTGGGCTTTTAAGAAGAAGTCGCACAACAGCTTAAGACTTCAACAATTTTTTTGAAAAAATAATAATAAGGAAGTCGTAAATGGACGTACGACGAAACTTCTGAAATTGTGAAGGAGTGGTAAATAATTACATACCACTTTACTTACAGAAATCGTAAAATCTGTTACGACTTACCCCTTTTTTTTTTAAATTATTTGAAAATTACCCCCATTATGTAATTAACAGGAAAAAGTATCCCTTTTCAATAAATGAGCCAAAAACTGAAGCATTTAAAGAGATATATTGTGCTTTTCAAGAACCAAAAAGGAATGGAAAATGATGATACGAACTTCAGCAAGTTGCAGCAAATTCATTCCTACTTGTTACCCGAAACCCTATAAGCCTAAAAGACACAGGAAAATTTGAAAAGAAAAGGAACTCAGAGAGAGAGAGAGAGAGAGAGAGAGAGAGAGAGAGAGAGAGAGAGAGAGAGAGAGAGAGAGAGAGAGAATTGAGCATCCATAGTTGCATTCTTGATGTTAGATATGTGTTATTTATTCTCTTTGCTTGTATTGCTTTGTCTTTTCTTATGTTTTACTTGTATTACACTCTTTTGTCTGCTGTTCAAAGGGCTGTAGTCAGCCCTTGTCATGTCATGTACTTCTCTCATATATAAAACATAAGCCTTACTATGTGAGGATGTTGTTGGTTCTCTCACAAATATTGAATCCCTAAACTTAAAATCTCAAGTCTTGATTTCTTTGAAAGCAACAATTTTAGTTACTTTGTGCTTTATCAAAAACATTCAGCTTTGTCACTATTTCTTGTCAAGTTAATTATTAAACAATAGCATCATTGATATTGTTTCAGGGGCTATGTAATGTAATTAGTCTTCTCTTTAAAATAAGCAGAGAAATATAACTAGCAAATTAGGAATAACATTGGTAACTAACTGTACAGATGTAATAAATAGAGAGGAGAGAGAATAGAGAAGGGGTTGTTGCTGTAGTAAGTCAGAACTGAGAGAGATTTGGGGACTCTGAAATTACCCCTATTGTATCTTCATGCTTCAGGGTCACATTGACTCGGAAGAAAATCTCACTAAAGATTCATTTTTCATCTGATTCTTGATATTTTCTTTCTAAAGTCTGATTGAATCCTATCAATTGGTATCAAAGCAAGTTGATCTTGCATAATTATTTTTTCATGGTGCCGAAGAAGATGGAGACCAGAATGGAAGCGGTGGAAAGAAGCTTCATGGAGTTGAATCGTCATTCGAACGAAGTGCTGGGACGCACCAACAGGAGGACACACGGCATCGGAACTCTCAAACCATGATGCAAGATATTCTGGGATGATTAGAGGCACTACAACCCAGAGGTTGAGGCACGCGAAGAAAAGAGACGATAAACAGGGATCATAACTATTCCTTGCTCTAAAAATTATCATAACAATCCTCCTTGTAAAAGCTACACAAATAATTTCTCATATCCATATAGTGTCATGCATAAACCAAAGTATTTCCCAATTTGAGCTTTCCCATAGTGTAAGTATTTCAGTTTAATTCATAGTAGCTTAATAATTTTCACAATTATTAACTTGTGTCAAGATCAGAAATAACACACATTATCCTATATCAAGACCATTCACAGAAAATAAAAGAGAACAGGCATCTCAGAAGGAAAGTTTTTGAACTTTCGGGCGATGTCCTTACTAAAGGAGCACTAATACAGCCACGTGCTGCATCCAAAATAATGAAAAATTCTAAAGGTCAACCCAAACTATTGATCGAAGCAGTATCACTCCTTGTGTTTAAACAAGATAAATTATTCAAGGTCTCATTTAGACATTTAGTGTTAGTTAACTTCATTAAGAATGCAAGACTCATCCCCTTGAACTTTGTAATTTGCACTATACTTGGAATGGTTGTATCTTTCTAGTGCTTCAAGTTACCAATCAATCACTTGTTATCACCCCATTGAGCCTTTGAACTACAGTACGTAAAAGAAACGTTGGGTTCTTAATGGTGATTTATGTTTATCCCATTTATGTTGATCTTTTCCTCACCAATTATTTGTTTTAATTGAAGGGTTTTAATCCCATTCCATTTGATTCTTACCTCCCCAATTCATCATTAAGCCCTTTTCTATAGGGTTAGCCAAGCTATAGCTGCACTTGGACATATTGATTTGTGATTATGCCATCAGATATTGTCTCACATATTAATCCTTCAAACTAATTTCTTGTTTTTCCATTGTGTACCTTATTAAATGTTCTAGACATAGTAGTTTCATATCGTATCACAATGCATGGATGGCATTGGTTGAAATTAAAACAATATTTCTATTATCAAATACCCTGGTCACTCAACCTCCTTACATGCACCCACTAAAGCAAAAAAAAAAAAAAAAAAAAAATTCTAGTCATTTTAGCTTATGTGCATTTACTTGCAAGAAATCAAAGCATGTTTTATCATATTCTATTGATTTATAACTACAATGTGCTAATCATGCCATAAATATAATTAAGGCTTAATAACAAACATAAACCAAAAATATTATCATTAATACATAGTTTCAGCATCCCATCACACAAGAGTACAGATGGGAATTGGGAACCAAGATCTATTGTTAGATCCAGATAACTGCTCAGTTGGAAACAAAATAATTAGTAATTTGGTCCCAAACTTTATTTTTTTGTTTCTGTTTGGTCCTCTAACTCTATTTTATTCCATTTTGGTCCTTTATCTTTTTTTAATTGGTCCAATTAGTCAATTGTGGAGCGAGTTTGACCACCAAAAATTGTGATGTTCTGTCATTGTGATGGTTTTTACTGCCGTTTTGATAAATAGGACCAATTGAAACCACAATAAGAAATAAAATATCAAAATGAAATACAAAAGTTATAGAACCAATCCAAAACAAAAAATAAAGTTAGAGAACTACTTTTGCTGATAGAGAACTCGTGTGCATATAAACCTGAGTCAGGGATAGCAACTACTATTATATTCAGTGTATTTTGACTTTGCATACAACATTAGCAAACCAATCCTTTTCTCACTAGGTGGGGTCATTACATGGATCAAACAACAGCATAATGTTCTATTGTAAATCATGTCATAAACTTGTCCATGGTATGAGATGAACTATTATGAAGAAGGTGATTTTATGTATTTTTTATAAATTAATAATTGTTCACTAATTTATAAATTGGTGTTATATCATTTTGGTCTGACCTGCCAGATTGAGAGAAGATCTTTGAGGTCAGGGAATTAGATATCCAACCATGATTTGGTGACAGAACATATGGATTTGTTGGAGGAAAAACTTAAAGGGTTGGACTCTGGAGGCCAGAGTTGAGGCTAGCATAGAAGTTACCGAGACTGAGAGGCATTTAACTGAAATGAGAAAGGTGCCGAACTAATGCTTGGAGGATGAACATGAACGTTTCACTTGAAGACAGAGAATATAAGGTGCAATTGGTAAAAAGAGCTAGTTGTAGTAGTACAATTGCATTAAGTAGCAGGAAGAAAAAGTCTAAGAGCAATCATCCAAAACTCTTAAATCTTCCCAGAAGACAAACACATCTATTTAGTACAAGTTAGAATAATCCCACAGATGAGAATAAAAGTCAGATAGCACTATACAGCAAACAAAAATGAAGGCTAAACAAAGACTCAAACGAGGCTAATTTGCAAATGAAGTCACCTGTCATAAGTAGAACCAATCAACGGTATAGTCACCATCTCCTCCTGGGATATCTTGAGCTTTGGCGCTTGTAAAATGTAACGAAGCTCTGCAGCTTGGCGTCGGATGCTAACACTTGGGTGCGTCTTTTCTAATTGCCGGTATAGAGCAATGCAATCTTTATGGCGGTTATGGGCTTCATAAGCCATAGCCAGCCATATTTGTATCTGAAATTCATAACTTTTTTAAAATTACTTTTCCCTCCTCTTTATACAATTAGACACAAATTCTTATTTAGGCTAAAAGAACCAACCTCACCACCGAATAATGTAGGTCCAGGTATGATAGTAAGTGCAGCTTCAAGAAACTCAATGGCACGTCCATAGGATCCCTTCCCATAAGCCTTCTGACCCAAATCAAACATCAACTGAGCAGTGGCCCTCCTCTCTGCCTGTTCCTTAGCTACCTGTTTGATTCACCAAACCAACAAACAACACATCATCAATAAATAGGTCCTCAGTCAACATAGACTCTATGCAACAATTGTTACCCTAAGTTAGAATAACAAATCCTAGACCTAAGGTTTTAAAAAATAGTCAAGGGCAGCAATTTTAACCGCGACGTTAAGATTTTTGGGGTATTTGCAACTGCAATTATGGCCACATCAAGAAATGCGACGGCTACAAGCCTACAACTGTAACCGTAATTTATGTTGTTTTCCACTTTGAATTGAAGTATCACTCTAACTCATTAGGTATTTTTTAATGTTGTTTTTTTCCACTTTGAATTGGAGTTCCACTTAGTGTATCTGCAGCTCTGCGTAACAAACGTTTGAATTAAAAATCAACATTAGTTGCCGAATTTGATGTGAAGGCACTGAGCCACTGATAGTACAAAAGACTTTTACTTCACGTAATTTGTTGAGTTTTATACTTTGCATTATCTCTTATAGACTAACGGTATAAAAATCTCCGCACGTCCAAATTAAACTCTAATGCTTCGTTTGGCAGAAGTGAAATAAACAGTAAATTCTGTGCGACTCAGACCTTTAATCTATACTTTAATTCAAAACTTTCATGTCTTTTCTTTCCACTCTACCCAACACACAACAAAAACATTAATTCAGATAAGAAAACTAAAAAATTTGTGAGAGTTAAAAAGGAAAAAAGAACCTTTTCAAGCTCTTTCCTGACTCTCATCCTCTTTTCTTCCTCGGTTTCTTCCTCCTCGCCTTCCTCTCCAACGCTACTCTGCAACTCCTCGGCCTTCTTCTCGAGCTCCCTCCTTTCCTCGAACTCCCTCACTCTCTGCCGCATTTCTCTCTCCCAGTCCACGAACCCCCCACCGCCGCCTCCCCCCTCCTCCTCCTCCTCCTCCTCCTCCTCGTCGCTGTCGAACTCCACGCCGTTCTTCTCCGAGTTCGACTTCCCACGCGCCACAACCGCGTAGGAGGAGGGGGAGGGGGAGTCCCTCTTGGATGGCGGCGAGCTCAAAACGACATCGGGTCCGGTAGGACGCGCCTTCCTCTCCAGAATCACGCTCCGCGGCGAAGTGAGGTCCAGTAGCAACGCCAAGTTCCCAAGGTTCACAGCCATAATGATGAAGCGAATTAGTGGAAGAAAGAAAATGAAAATGGTGACCAAGAGAGATATCTATTCTATTAGGCTGCTATTATTGTTCCGTAAATATCTTCTATACTTTCTTTTTTTCCGTCTTGTCATTTTTTTGTTAACAATGGGAACGTGGCGTGTAGTCCAGTGACGTGTGTCACTGTCTCTAGTTCAAACACGGTCGTTCTTAAACTCATCACCAGTACCGATCACCTCATTTTTTTTTTCAGTTCCATTTAAATATAATATTAAATTTGAATTAAATTAAATTTTTATAATTTAGTTCGATTTAATTTAATAATTTTTATTTTTTAAATATATGTTATGATGTAAAATTTGTTAATTATCTTGCATAATTATTATCTTATATTATTTTAAAAACAAATTATATTTTAATCTATTAATTTTGTTAATTAAAAAAATAATTTTTTCTTTTATCATTATTATAAATCACATACCTAGGAACTTGTGTTGAACTTGTATTGAGAGGGAATAATTACAACCTCCTACAAATATTGTTAGTATCTTTTACTATAAGTTTTTAATGTGTTTTATATAGTGTTGTGAAAATCGGATCAGCTGAATCGATCAGAATGGCATAATAGAGTCGATTCTACTATTGAATTGGTCATGCAATTGGTCCAATGTGACCCTGTCATACTCGACCAATTTTTATAAATATATGGTGACTTGATGTCGTGTTTGGACAAAACAATGGTATCATAAATCCCCTAACATTTATATTCCACTTCTTTTGCCTTGGATTTTCGGGTCACTTGAAATACCTTTCATAACCTCAAGGCAAGTCCCTAGGGTTGCAAGGAGATTGTTTGCTTTGAACCATTGCAATGTGATGAGAATAGGGCATTCTTTTGAATGAAGGTAATAGTCCAAGAACGTCATACCATCTTCAATGTCCTAAGCACTAAGGGGCAGATAAAAATGACTCTCATGAGCACAAAGAGGTTGGATTTTCTCTTCTAGATGGGAGTTGTCTTCAAGATCTATTGATGAAGATCAAATGCCTAATGTAGGAGAATCAGGTGATTCAAAAGTTGATTCATGTGAATTTTGAGTATTGGGCTTGGATTCAACACTATTTCAATTGAGACATGGTGAAAGGATCAAAAAGAAGTAGAAGAATTGGTAAAGTAAAAAACAAAATCGAGGTAAGAAGAGGAACAATAAAAGCAAAATTTAAAGCTCTTGTGGTAAACAAAATGATTTAGAAGATAAAACAAAAAGATTCGACTACCTTGATGGGTTCAGGTAGATAGCCTAAATAGTCATGTTGAAGGATTAAGATAATATTTTCATATTATTTTGTGACAATCATGTTATTGGCACGAAGTATTCACCAGTTCCTAATAATTAATTTCTGTTGAAAAATTTGACAGACTATCTTTAATGAGTTCTCCTCTAAAAATCATATTTTTTATCCACAATAATCAAATCTAAAACTTTACTTAAAGAAATTGAATGCAATATCACTTAGACCAATAACTTATTGATAACCTTTTATTTTATTTAATTTTTTTAGTAATTAAATACGTGGCCTAAGAATAATATGATTTTTTTTCTAATTAAATTATAGTAATTAGTAATTATAATAATTATAAATCTTAAATTGATTTTTCTATCATAATAATATATTTAATGAATCAGGATCCGTTTACATTAGGTGTAAGTCATTAAACTTTACTTTAAAAAATTAAAATAATTTAAAGGCGGGAATAAATTTACTTAAAAAAATTAAAAATCCTAATGATTATATTATATCACGCGACAAGGTTTTGCCATATCTCATTAAACTTTCAACAAAGATTATTGCTCCGTGGTTAATTAATAGTTAATTAAGAAAATCAAAATTTAAAATATTTGCGGTAATATTTTAGTATATTTTAATTCCTTTTTATACTTCTATTAATAAAATTTTGAAAATATATTTAAATCAACATTTAATGTTTTTTTTTACAGATATCTAAATTTAATGTTTTTGAGATTTAAGAGTTATATTAGTCGGGATTTTGCGACTTCTTCTCATTAACATTTATTTTTTTATTTACAGAAATCAACATTTAATATTAATAATTAAAATAAAACATATCATAAAAAAAATCATTGTTCTAACTTGATGCAAACATCAACAGCATTTTTTTTATAAAAAAAGAAGATAGAACCATAGATTTTAGATACCTTTTATGGAACATAATCTTTTTAAATTGGCAACACACAATTTGACAAGACTAATTCTCCTAATGAGTTCTTTTTCTTTTTTTCTTTTCCATATACAATACAATATCTAACGCTAAACCTTACTTAAAAGAGAATCAAACATGTCACTGAACCAACCACCCGTTACTAAAAAACAGTATCATGGAGAAAGGTTGGCGTTATAAAAATTAAAAATTAGTCCAAAAAAATTTGTACCGAGATAACCACGACACTGAAAGGAGTTTGCGTAATTCAAAATTAGTCCAAAAAAAAATTGTACCGAGATAACCACGACATTGAAAGGAGTTTACATACTTGGGCTGGGTGTCATTGAGTCAGTATGAACAAGTGAACTTGTTAAAAGAAAATTCACAACAGAAAGATGGCCTTCCATCATGGAGTGTCAATGAGAGAGACAGCTAACAAATCATCTACAAATTTTGACGCATTTCTTAAATAAATTGATTTTCAAGATTCATAAGCCATAGTGTGCTATAAAGAACAGTATCTGTCTGATATTGGTATGGTCTGTAATTCTTACTTCACCTCTTTCATTTTCGCTTCTCACATAAAAAATGGTTCAGATTTGCAAGTTAGAAATCACCTAACTCAAAATAAGTCATGTGGGCAGTTGGAGTCTCCCAACTAGACACATGGTGAGATCAACAAGCCCCAGCCTCGTTATAGGTGTAGGAAAAAAGAAGCTTTCGTTTAACCTTTGGAGAATCAACAGTGTGTCGCCTAAAATGACAGGACTGAAGTCTTAACAATCCAACTTCATCTGGTATGAAGCATCTTCAATCACTGTCTGGCAACGACTCAAGAGTGGCAGCAAGATAACCTGTCACCAATCAATCAGTCTCTAGCTGACAAATGAAGTTTTACTTACTTTGACCTCACAATATAAAACAGTTTAAAAAATAGTACTGTACTTCAGAAAGAGTTAACAAAAATCCCTTTGAATGCAAGAATTTTGAGCTACTACGGATTGTAGTCCCCATGGTATTACTACCTGATGAGGGTATTCGGCAAATCTAACTGAAAGCAGCAGCTCCACTGCCTACTTTTCTAGCTCATCCATAAGCTGTAGGCTGTAGCAACTAGCAATTGTCCTGTCATCTTACTCGCACATGCACTTGACAAAAAAATCTTATTTGGAAACCTGTGAGGTACACTTTTTACCTATTTGAAACTGATAACTGCATATAACAATCTTTCATCATAAGAATACGGCTGAGAGACTCTAATTCATACAGTATCTGTATCTGATCTTAAATGCATTCATGGTTTCAGCCACTCATGAACCTTCAGAACAAGACCAAACTACCAGAACAATCTGAAAGAAACGTGTGAATTTCCAGTAATTCAAATTATTCATCATCAAACTTCCTTGAATATCATCACAGCCCACCTACCTAGGGTCATCCATGATCAAATACACATTTATCATTTTCTCTGTTAGAATACCGTTTCATAACAACAATCAGTTGTCAATTACCCAGTCATCAACCCAAAGATGCAGCCACAAAATGGAATAAGAAAACCAGAGAGGCTATACCAAGTGACACTCCAAGTCCAAATCAGACCATGCCCACCAGAATGAATACCAATTAAGAGAAACAACAGTATTTATTAGCATTACACGCAGGAAGCAGCCAAATTCATAACCAAATGACAAGCAGTTTTAAACCCAAAAGGCACAGCAAATCGAGTCCATAAGCACAAATAACTAAAAATATCAATTCGATGTCTCGACTCTCAACTAAAAAATGTACAGCGGCTAACCTAAAAGGCAGGCATACAATTGAAGATGAAAAAAAAAGACAGAACAGAACATGATGCAAGGTCATCCGTAACCCCTAACACAACGGTAAAACCTCCATCCTCCAAATTACAAGCAAAGCAAAGCAGAGCGAAAAGAATAGGGGCAGCAAAGCAAAAGAATCACATCAACATTCACCAAGAGCTCTTCTTGGAGTAAAATTCAAGGTACCACTTCACAAACTTTCTAAGCCCAGTCTCCAAATCAGTGGTGGGCCTATACCCAAGGTCCCTGTGAGCCAGACTAATATTAGCATGAGTGAACTTCACATCTCCATTGGTGGGCATTGGAAGCACCTTCTTCTTGGCCTTCACCTTAAGAAGCTTCTCCAGAATCGCCACAAGCTCACTCACAGGCACAGGGGAAGTATTCCCCAAATTAAAAACCCTAAATTGCGCAGGCCCTTTTTTCTTGCCCCCACTCCCGGTACTCTTCTTCGCGGTATCCAAAGCCCCCAAACACCCCTTCACAATGTCGTCAATGTAAGTGAAATCCCTCGCCACGGTTCCGCCGTCGAGTGACTCGAATATCGTAATCTGCTTCCCTTTCAGAATGTCCTTCGTGAAGAAGAAGTACGCCATGTCGGGCCGGCCCCAGGGCCCGTAAACAGTGAAGAACCGAAGCCCGGTGATAGAAAGCCCGAAGATGTGGTTATAGGAGTGAGCGATTTCTTCGCCGGCTTTCTTTGTGGCGGCGTAGAGGCTTGCGGGTTGATCCGTTCGGTCTTTTTCGGAGAAGGGGACTTTGGAATTCAGGCCGTAGACGGAGCTTGAAGAGGCCCAGACGATGGAGGGTTGAGGGTTAGCGGATTTGCAAGCTTCTAGAAGGTTGACGAAACCGGCGATGTTGCTGTGGATGTAGGATTGGGGGTTCTGCATGGCGTAGCGGACGCCGGCCTGGGCGGCGAGGTGCATGACGTGGGTGAAGGGGACGACGTCGAAGAGCTTGCGGAGGAGTGCGGAGTCGTTGAGGTCGGCGTCGACGACGAAGACGCCGGCGCGGTCGAGGAGGCGCTGGCGGGCGCGCTTGAGGGCGGGGTCGTAGTAGCGGTTGAAATTGTCGAGGCCGAGGACGCCATCGCCACGGCGCTTGAGGGAGAGGGAGACGTGGGAGCCGACGAAACCGGCGGCTCCGGTGACGAGGACGGAGAGGCTGGAAGGGGAGGAGCGGCGAGCGGACTTGGCGACGCGCTTTTCCCAGTGGGAGCCGCCCCAGGAGTCGCCGAGGGAGCGGCGGCGGGGGGAGGCGGAGGGCGACGGCGGTGAGAGAATGAAGAGGAAGAGGATGAATGCGAGGAAGAAGGAGGACCAGAGAGTGAGCTTGGAGAGTGAGGAGTGAATACGGAGGCGGTTGTATGGGGATTTTTCAGGCTTCAATTTCCCTGGCGTGGAGGGTGCGTGGTGGTGGTGCTCATTCACCTGCGACATTTCATTCAGCCAACCCTCAAAAAGGGGTTTGAATAAGATAATGAGGGTTTGGTTTATTACTTTTTGGTTTTTGCTTCCTTCTTTCTTTCTTTCCACCACCCAGCTCTCGTAGGAGCTAGAGATGTGTTTTATTTATACCACGTTTCCATTGGGATTCTTCCGAATTACGCACGTGGCAGGGATTTTTTTTGTTTTTTTTTTTTTTTTTTACCTAGGTGAGATATTCATGCTTCATTTGAGAATAGAATAATTAAACAAGTGAAAATATAAAATATATATATTATAATTATAATATATAGAATGATAAAAATATTGAATAGAAGAAATTGAGAAATTTCCTTTTACTTATTTGAAAAAGTTAAAGAATAATGTAAATTAATTAATTAATAATAATAATTAAATGTAACTACAAATTAAATATTTATTATATTTTTAGTATAAAATTGGTTATTATTATTTCTTGACAAATGTTGGATCTAAAAGAATAGATTAGTTTTTCACAAAGTGACAAGCTAAAATTCAGATCCTATTGAAAAAGAGGTGTCAATATTTTTTTTTATCAAAATAAAATATTGTTTGAATATGCTTCAAATAATTAAGAAAGATAATAAGAAAAAAAATGTTATTAGGAGAATGATCAAATTACACTTAAAATTTTTTAAAATAATAAATATAAATAATTAAAAGACAATCTTAATCAAATTAGATAGAATAATTATGTGTCACAAAGTCCTTCTTTCATATATTTAATTGAATAGTCAAAAGTCTAAATTTAAAATCAAGATTACTGACTAAAATATAATATCTACAGGTTAATTGATTGATATTGGGGTGATTTACTATTGGTACGACATAGGAAAATAATTTTATATATGAAATTTAAAAAAAAAGTGTTTTCTCAAATAAACAATAAAAAATATTTATGTATGATCATATTTCAAATAATATTATCTCTTAAGAAAATATATGTGAGAAATTAAAATATTTATTATTATGTTATAATAATTTATTTAACATTTATAAACAATTAAAAAATTAACAAATGTAAAATACATTTTCTTTCACTTTTAGGACAACTTAGAAACATGTAATCTTTTTAAAAAAAATCTTGTCCATAATCATTGAAAATAATTACAAGAAGTAATAATAGTATTCTAGGAACATTACATGCACTAAAATATATTTTTTTAACATAGTTTAATACTTTTATTAGGAAACTAATTCCTCTTGTTAATGATTATTTCACTAACTTTAATTTAGGGAAAAAATGTCTATACTACTAATATCAAATTGATTCTCACAAGTTTAAATTTACACACACATAAACACACACACACATGGATGCACACACATATATAATTGAAAATTTTTATAATACTAATTTTTGTACTCGTGTCATACATGAGGTATTACCTTGTTCATTGTTGTATATAGGTTCAATAAAATATAAATATTTTTTATTTTTTGAATATATGTATACAAAATTAAAAAATAATTTCACTCTAATAATTTTTTGTTAGTGTAGTTTAGGTAAATTGTTCCATCAGGTGAGTTAGTGTAAATTTCTCCTACTTGATTTACTAAAAGATGTCCATTGCAAGAGTTTGATTTAAAAATTTATTTTTTATTAGGTTAAAATATATAATATCGTAATAGTAATAACAAATGTTTTTTAAATGTCAAAATAATTTAAATACTTAATGTAAAAGCTTTTTGATGAATTTTGAAAGATAATGTACAATTTTACAATAAAAATCATGCATGAAGCATGTTTTCATTGGTTTATTTGCTTCATTTCATAAGAAAATGTTCATCCACATAAAATAACATATTCAATAAGTTAATTAAGTCACATGTTGGTAAGTAAGATAATTTTTATTTATATTAAAAATATTTTTTATGTCAAGATTTATATTAAAAATAGAATAATAATAAATTTAAAATATAAATTTAACTCAAATAATTTAAATGTTAATGTAATTTTAGATATATTATTCCTTCCCGTGAGTTAA
>PYAF01005118.1:141636-161037 GCA_007407185.1 Glycine tomentella | reverse complement strand
ATTGTATTTTGTAGTGTTTGATATTGTAATTTATTAAAATAATGATATGTACATATATAATTATTTTTGTTGACTTATTTTTGTAGAGTTTATTTGTAGTATATAATATTTGTTATATTTTTTTTATAATTTTTGTTATTATATTAATATTTATTATGTATTTTCTTTTGTGGTGTTTAAAACTTTAATATATTATTATAATTGATATGTATATATAATTATTATTGTTGAGTTAATTTGTAGTCTTTAATATTTGTAATTTATTCGTTTAATTCACAAATCAACATATATATATATATATATATATTTATATATGTTGATTTGTATATATTTTTGTGTAGAGTTATTTTTTTATTTTTATAACCTCGTTGTAGGAAAAAAAATTCAAACATGAATTATATAAGTGATTTTTAAAAATATCGGTTTTAGGAGTGAAATATTAGGATGGATCAGCATGCAGATACGCCAGCACCTCCATCGACTGAGGCTGCATTGAGTGTGATTGACCCAGGACCATCTATTCGCAGTCTGTTGACGTTACAGGACAGACACGTTTTCACGACTGTGTGGAATTCTCAGGGGGAGGTGACGTCACGCGACCATGTACTTAACGTGCGACATGCTGCTACACATGATCACACGGCCATACCTGATGACATTCACCCGTGGTTGGTACAGGCGGGTTTTTACCATGTTGCGCGTCTGCGCAACCACGAGGTAACCGTCGTTTCCAATAGTTGATAAGCTATATTACGATTGTGTTTAACGGTTAATGTATTATTTCATATTGATCACCACCTTGTTTTGGTGTTGGTTGAGCGATGACGTCCTGAGACAAGGACGTTCCACATGACTATGGGTGAGGTGACGATCACCCTAGAGGATGTACACCATCTGTTAGGGTTGCCGACAGATGGTGAGGTGGTCTCAGGCCACCACGGTGAACACGACTACAGGGAGCTAGTTGGTGACCTTCTAGGGGTTCAACCGACTGCAGATCGTGATTTACAAGGAGGATTATTGGGGCTGCACTTTTTACGGGAGCAGTTCGATGATTACACTGTCCATGCTGCCACTGAAGTTGGACGAGCCAGATATACTCGCGCACTTATATTGTGCATCTTTGGCGGCATGTTGTTCGTTGACACCGCCTCGAGTTTTGTGGCAGCTCGTTATTTGCTTTTTCTGGACGATTTCGAGCGCACGGGTAGTTTCAGCTGGGGCTCTGCTGTGCTAGCCTTGCTCTACAGGGAGTTATCGAGGGCTACACGTGCAACACAACGTGATATGGGTGGATGTGCCTTGTTGTTGCAGCTGTGGGCATGGACCAGATCCCTTCTATCTCGCCTGACCTGCCGACGATCGATGATGAAGATGTCTTTCAACACGAGATTTATGGGCACAGGTATTGAAATTGTATGTTTGTAAGTATGGGTTGTTCATGTTGTGTTGCTAATGCTTTGTTGTTGCAGGTTTAATGTGTATGGGACGCGTCAGAGCAGATTCACACATATACGCAGATATCGACATTATATCGATGTCATGCATAGGAGACACATCCGGTGGCAGCCGTACGATGTTGTTGACGTAGTTCATGCACCAGATGCTGACATTGCTAGACGGTGGTTGGTCGTTGGCCCCTTAATTTGTTATGAGATCGTCATATACCAGCAGCCAGATCGGGTTCTACGGCAATTTGGCTTTGACCAGCCTATCCCAGAGGACCCAATTGATTGTAGTCAGCTGATGATGATCAGTATCACGGGCAAGACTGATGTGGATTGGAGGCGTAGACATGAGTTCTACATTGGCCAATGGGCAAACAGAGATGCCCTTGTGTTGCAGAATTTGACTTCCATGAGGCGAGATGGTTATTTGTCTGTGAACAGTGAATATATGCAATGGTACTACTCTGTGACGCGTCGATGGATGACTCGGAGAGCTGCGTGCAATGCACATGTGGTTAGTATTATTCGTGCTTCGTCTTTTGCAATATTTACATATTATTTTGCATGCACTCACTGATACATGATATGCAGCTTGATCGTGCTGAGACTATTTTGCATATGTCATCGCCGGAGTCACAGGCGCAACATGCATTCGATATGAGTCAGGTGTATGAGGAGACACTGCGTCTTGTTGCTGCATGTGATGACTTGGACAGACTCACAGATCCTGGTGATGTTGCAGCTCCACCAGTTGTCCGTCAGACTCAGGCGCCACCCCGGTTGTATGTACTAACCGCCGTGCCCGTCACGAGGGATTGCCCCTCCACCATGCCACCCCGCCTGTTGCTGATACTCCCGTCATTGTACCATCTGTGCCTCCTCATCCTCCGGGCATTTTCTACGCACCCGGTTACCCTTCTGGACCATCACAGCAGTACTTCTGGCCCCCACACTTTCAGACAGGAGCATCTAGCAGTGCACAAGGACCGTTTCCTCCTTCGCAGTACCCCCCATGGTATACGATGCCTCCGAGTCCGCAGTATGGGTTTGCGTTTCCCTCGTATCCTATGTATGCAGCTGGCCCTAGTCGTATACCCCGCCGGCCTCCACAGATTTTGCCTCCACAGATGTGTATAGGCCAGTACAGCCGACTTCGGAGCCGAACCAGGTATTTGCGACTCCCATTGCGGCCTCCACACATCAGATGCATTCCCCACCAGCTGGCACTGCTCATAGTCCTATTACGGACTTTTTAGCAGTGGCAATGCCTAGTGATGATGAGGCTAGTGACGACGCTGCTCAGTTGATTAGAAGAAACCCGGTGAGGGGTGCACGTCGTCGATGCCATCTGTCACCTTATGAGCATGACATGCAACGATGTGGTGGATACCATGGAGAGGGTGGAGATGATTAGTGATGCTGCTGTTATGTTATGTTTTTAGACTTGGTTATTGGTTTCATTTTCATGGACTTTATTTGATGGATATTTGTTGTTTATTTTGATTGTTGGATATTTGTTGTTTATTTTCGTTGTTGGATATTTGTTGGTTATTATTGTTGTTGGATATTTAATGTTTATCAAACCATGTTGGATATTTGTTGGGTATTAGTTGTTTAGTGTACGATGCTTGCGTTCATGGATTAGACATCGACAACTGTTGTTTATCGAAAATGATATACGATTTCAAAAACATTAACTTGCAAAATAAAATACAATACGTACGTACACATCACTGATCCTGGAACCGTGAAGGACAATTCTGCCTATTATGACCACTAATCTTGCAATAACCACATTTACTTTGACTGCTCGATCCTTTCCTCGAATCCATTTCATTGCGAATGCGTGTAGACTTAGGTCGTCCTCTTTTGCGTCTTAGCGAATCATCTGCGATTATTGGTGGTTGTTCGGTTGGTGGTATGAAGTCCTCATTTCCAATCGGATACCACTGCGCTGAATACACTGAAGACTGGTACGCGATACTATACACAGGGTTTATATATTGTGTGGCATTGACGTGTATAGACCGACAAGCTGCAACCACATGACTACAAGGGAACCTCAATGCAGTGAACTCACCACATTGACACTTTCTTTCCGCTAATGACACTGACCATTTCTTCCCTCCCTGATGAATACGTATGTTGTACGACTCTTGCACCTCAAATCTTGTATGCAATGCGTCGTAAGCAATTACTGAATGTGTCGCAGATTTATCTATCCTTGTCAAATATTTTTGCCATGCTACTTTTGCAAATTGATTACCTCTCGTCAACTCTTCATGTGCCTCTTGACGATGTTGCAAAAAATACGTCACTAGTCTAGCGTATGTGAACCGGACAAGTGACGTGATAGGAAGGTTTCTGGCGCCTTTAAGTACCCTGTTGAAAATTTTAGATATATTAGTTGTCATATGCCCAAACCTTCGTCCCTCTTCATCATAAGCTAGACTCCACTTTTCCTTTGGGATTCGATCAATCCACGAAGCTATTTGAGGACTTGCTTCTTTAAATTTCTCTAAGCCGACATCAAAATCCAACCGGGAAGTTGTGTAACCTACACATACAAAAACATGTAAATATTATAGGATACAGAGGTTGTGACATTCATGTGCATGAATATTAATACATACCTAACTTCTTCAATTATTTTTTCAGCAGTGTATTCTTGAACCTATGATTAAAATTGCTCGCCAAATGCCGAATGCAAAATACATGGTATGCCATTGGTGGTTGCCATCCGAGTTCAACATTGTTCACGGCCGCCAAAATGCCAGCATGCCGATCGGAAATAAGACATATTCCATGTTTTTGCATAACATGAATTTGGATTAGTGCCAAGAACCATTACCAGTTGTCAATATTCTCAGTGGAAACAACCGCAAATGCTATCGGCAGGACGTAATTGTTGGCATCAACTAATGTTGCAACGAGCAACGTGCCACGATATTTGCCATACAAATGTGTACCGTCGATGCTGATAACTGGCTTGCAATAGTTAAAACCATCACAACATTGCTTAAATGTCCAAAACACCCTGTTGAAGACTTTAACAGTCTCATCCAATTGACCTTCAACGAAATGATCCATCGTTTCCAGCTTGTACGCAGACCCTTTAGCAAAATTAAGCATGTAACCCAACCATCTTGGTAAGAACGCGTAAGACTCATCCCAATCACCAAACACCTTCACAATAGCCTTTTGCTTAGCCTTCCATGCTTTCCTGTATGATATATAAAATCCGAGTGTTGTCGAAATCCTTTCTTGAATTAAACCTATTTTAACACCCGGGTCCTCCCTTATCATTTCTGTTACACATACACAACGGCATGTTACTTAATTTTGCAACAAAATATATAATATGACTAACACATGTTATTGACTTTAATTACCCAACATATTTCACTTACCTAGGATCAACGAACATATGAAATTGGAGTCAAGTTGATTGTGATCTTGTGACAGATTATGAGAAACACACGTGTGTTGGTTGTTCCATATGCCAACAATCCATTCTGTGCCACCCTTTTTTTCGTATGCCCTCATCCTCCATGCACAACCCTCATTATGATTTTCGCAAACGATTATAAGCCTTCTTGTATCACTTTCAGCAACGACCGTGGTGCGATGCTCTGCCATACAGTATTGCTTTATTGCAATTTGCACATCAAACTTGCTCTGAAACACCTGACCCTTATATAGATCTTGACCTATCTCCAAGTTAGGTATTTGCACACCTTGCATGCCATCTACCTCCTCGACTGGGTGTGCCCAATTAATATTCGTGTAATGGCCTATGTTAGACCAAAATACATTTGTCTCTCCTGTATAATAATAATTAAACACATTGTTATATGGATGACTCACAACCACTGTTAACACAAATAAGTGAGGTGTATTTTGTGGCCATACCTTGATGCAGAGGTGGACCTTGCATTCCGACAATGCTCGGAGAAGGCATTGCAAAAGAACGATCAAAATCACTGTCCACGTCCGTATCCGATGAGTCGGTATCCAGAACAGCACCTTCATCAACCTCTTCCTCCGAACTGTCCATGGCCCAAGCTGCGTCCTGCTCCGGCACCGTTGCAATATCTTCTGAATCAATTTCTTGTGTTGGTTGCGTCAGTGGTGGTGGTGACCATGATACTTTTCTATCTTCAAAATTCACCATTGGCTCTACGTTAAGATCAATCGAACCGCTGATTCTTACAACATTCGGACTGCTTGACTGTCCACAAAAATTCACTTCAGCATAGAATTCTATAAATCTGGGATCTCCTCCATCAGATGTGCATGCATCTGTAACTAAGGCTAAATCCTCATCATCTATCACATCCACACCAACCCATTGCACCGGATTGTCGGATGCAGATCGAGCACTCAACCGACATACAGACTGACCCCGTTGAAGCCTCAACTTCTTATAAATTATTTTCATCAATTCATCATAGCTACATCCAGAAGACATACGAAACATTTTGCTTTCTCCTTCAAATACTTGACCATTCGGTCCAGTATATCTTCTCCCATTATAGTATACAATGGTAATCAAATCATTTCTATTGCCACTCATTTTTGCTAATACTCTCAAAAAAAATTTTACACTACTGAACTGAAACCAATGTATGAAAATGTGAGGACACCGGGTGGATATTTATATAAGAGGGGTGTGGTAGTATTATGCTGGGTGAGCTTGCAAAATATAATACCTATTTCGTTATACTACCCAGCAAAATACAGCATCACTGCCACGTGGAACCTATTTCGCCTGTCAAACTAGCAAAATATGACACATATTTCGCTGCCATCCCTAGCGAAATAGGGGGAAGCTAACACGTGGCCTGAACTGTCTGACACAGGACTGGCGCTTTGACTGCGTATTTCGCTGCCCTGTCAAGTGAAATACGTGTCCACAGGCAGCTTAACACGTCAACGTGCCTATTTCGCTGGGGGCCGTAGCAAAATAGGCCGCGTGACATTTTGGAAAAAAGTTTCTGAATCATGGCATTTAGGTATATAATTTGCTTAAAGATGGCAGTTTGGTCAAAGTCTCTTTGAAAGAACCCATTTATAAGCACCAGACCTTTGAACTTCCAATTAATCAGATAGATAATTTTTAAAACTGTTAGATAAATTTATATAAAATCATTTTTCATTTATTAAAATTGTGGGTTATTAGTCCCTTATTGAGTATTTATTTATCTATAATTTATCTATAACAAATAACAATTAAAAAAAGTCAATTTTAAAAATAATCAAATCCATTTTATTTTCAAAATTTAATAATTAAAAATTATTTATAATCTATAAAAATTAATAATTAAAAAACGTCAATCTTAAAAGTTGTGTATTGTTACTTGTTAGTTCTTTTTATTTTATATAATATATAACAATTTATTTATCTATAATCTATTTTAATTAATCATTAAAAAATGAAAAATGCTTAAAAGTTACTAAATTGTTTTCGTCAAAAGCACACGAACCTGTATTTTTTTAAATTCCTTTTTTTAAAAATTATTTTTTTAAAAAAATCAGTCATTCAATATTAGTTTTCGTGGCATTCGTGCATAGGCGCGTCCTGCAAAATAGCAAACACTCTTAAAAAATTGTTGGTTGTTACTGAGTCCTTATTATTTTCAAAATTTAATAATTAAAAATTAAAAACCGTTAATTTTTTTAGCTACAAAATTTAATAATTAATAATTATCTATGATCTATAACAATTAAAAAACATTAATTTTAAAAACCGTGGATTGTTAATCCTTTTATTTTATATAATTTGTAACAATTTATTTATTTATAATCTATAACCTTTAATAATTAACAAATTATTGATTGTTAGTCTTTTTTATTTTCATAATTTTAAAATTAATAAATAAAAAATCATTAATTTTGAAAACCGTCAAATCTTTTTTATTTTCAAAATTTAACAATTAAAATTAAAAATATAAATGAAGAAATTACACTAGAAGATATCACATGTCAAAAAAAGAAAAAGACAAATGATATCTTTCTAATATTAACTCAAAAATGTATACTAATATTAGCATGCATAATGCACAAGATAAATGTTTATTTTTATAAAAAATTATTATTATATAAAATATTATATTATAATTAAAATTCTTATCAAACAAATATTTTGATCATATAATTATATTTTAATATTATGATAAGTTATTTATTTGTTATATAAAGTTTTTTTTATTATTAATATTTTTTAAAAAAAATATTTAAATTCAACTTTAAAAAAAAGATAGATTCTGCAACAAATATTATTAATTATTTTTTTTGTTATATAAAATTCTTTGTTTAATTATATAAGGCGATTGATTTATTGATATTATGCTAGTGACGATCTTGATTTGCCTAGAAAATATTAGAGGGAGTAATATTGTCATCCCGAGTCAATCACGTTATAAAGATATTTGCTACCTGCATTGGCCCGATAAAATCATTAAGTATTTGAGTTTGTTTGTTTGGGAAATTATTTTGCTAATTGCAATATATTGATTACTGATTGCAAAGGTGAATTTGATTTAAACTCCTACTATAGTAACTATACTATCAAAGTAGCAAGTATTTCTGTTTTTTTTTTTTTTTTTTTCTCGTCTTTGCACCATACATGCGCGCTGGCGTTGTAATTCATAGGAGACAGGTATCTTTAGCGAGTAAAATCATTGGATAATGATCATAAAAAATGTGTGAAAGGCTTATGCACTCAAATACATTGTCTGTTTTCCCTTGTACGTAAGAACTCCAGTATTCAAATAACCAATGAATATTTGTTGGTATATATCGTCAGCAGTTATATTTCGCCACTCCAGAAAAGAGCTAATGCGTATGGTCATTGCACGATCACGAAGCGAGCAACAAACTCTTTTGGGTAAGAAAATCTTAAGATCTTGATCAATGATTCATTACAATATGGAGCTGCTGCTGAACTCGCAACTAACCTTCTCAATGTGTCACAAATCTCCAACCACTTTGTAAATCGTTATTATTATTACTATTAATATTATTTTTTAGTGAACCCAATTTATCTTTGGCTAAAAGTTTAAAATTAATTTCTCAGACAAGTCTCCTTAATTACGATTATGTTTAACAAAAGTAGTTGAAACACTATGTTTTAATCAAAAAGATTGTTGGTAACTAGTAACTAAAACTCTGAAAGCTATGGAGCTTGCTCATTATATTATAAATATTTGATAAAAAAATAATTTACTCCTTATTTTTCTAGAGATTTTAAAAAAAGCATAATATAATTTATGTTTGTTTACGATCATAAGAATCGATTTTTTTTTTAAAAGAAACAGTTAATTTTATAAGAAACTATTAAAATAGCTTCTCATTTTAATAATTTAATCAGATTTTATATTCTTTTCAGCTTTGTATTATTTTAAACAGATGAAGCAAACACTTGAAAAGCTAAAAAAAAGGGTCATTTTTAAAAACAAAGTTTATGTTTTACTAAGTGCTGGCATGGACATGATCGAGTCACCTCAACCAGCAGAAATATAGAAAATAGGAAGTATTATTAAGACTAATGGTGATGCCGTGATGGTGTCTTATTAATTTAAAATATAAGGTACTAGACTTGGGAAGGAGGCAAGCTTTCCACACACACACACACTATAGACGGGTAAACGCAACCAGGCCAATTTTCTTTGTAATGAGAAATGAGAATTCAGCATAATGATGTATAATGAAGATGCGTGCATCAGCTTCGTAGACTTTGGCCTCGTCAAAGTATCTGTCTGGTGACTTAATTATACTCTCTCGAAGGTTAGAACTTAAAGATACTGTAATTGGAGAAACATTGTCTTTACATATATATTACATCAAATAATGAAGAATAAACATTGTACATTTTTACATTTTACATATATATATATACTTTTTGACTCTATTTCTCTTTTACTCTTATCTATTTCCTTTTATTTCTCTAATTCACAACTAATCTAAACAAAGAATTAATTAATTGTAAGGTGAATTTTGAATCTGTGAGTTCGATCTCTTATATATAATGCATTCCGCGTATTTTTCATTTCCTTATCTCCTTCTCACACTTCACTGTAACGTTTCTTATGCACCACCCCTTAGACCAAAAAAAGTAAAAAATGTTATCAATATATATAGTTTGGTAATATTGTTCTTAATTAACGAACTATGAAGGGATGGAGCTAACTTGCGTTTCACATAGAGGGAGACTTACTAGTATTTATAGGCATGGAGAGTAAACAATTAAGTGGGGGTTCCCAGTGTGATTTACAGTTCCATTTTTTTGGTGCAATAATAAAGTTTGATAATTGTAGAATGCAAAGCAAAGAATAGTCATTTTGGCGTCTAGGCTTATGCCCGTGATCGTCTGATGGATGGATGTCGGCCTGTAGGGACAATGTATGACGGGTAAAACTTCCAACACTTTCCGTATTGCTTCTTATACTTACATTGTATTATGGAAAATATGTTCTGGAATACAAAATTACATTTTGGGAATAATTTTTTTATAATTTAATTGGAAGTACATGGAGGACGAGTTCTGTTACAATGAGAAAATTGAATTTTGATGAATTATTGGTCATGAATTCGAATCCAAAAACAACTTCTTTATAGTTAACATTATTGCGTAAAATAATATATAAGGGGATGGAAGAAAGAAAGCTGATGCTATTAATTATACTTTCAATGATTAGTTAAGTTCAAAAGAATGAATCTTGTTAATCAATATCTTACCGGAATTAATAAATAAAGTTTTTAGGAAAATAATAAGAAAATGTCTTTATGAAACCTTTTTATTTTTAATTCCTTTAACTACTATCTTAAAAGCACTTTTACCGCATCTTAAAAAGCACTTATTATTATCCTCACAAAAATATCTATCCCAATTCTTGAAAAAAATGTGTATATTTACACGAATGTTAAAATTAATTAACACGTGCTCACCCTGCTAACAATTAACAATAATGAGATTTGAGAGTTGAAAGTTGAAACAGTTGATAACCAATTATGCTAACATTATATACCATTATATGCGGCGCCATTAGTAATGCTGTACTTCCAGCCCCTACTACTATTCAAGCAGTTCAAAAAAACAAAAATAAAACTATTCAAGTAGTACAGTAGAAATAATTCGTTCCAGTAAAGAAATTTAAATGATAGAAACAAATAATAAAGGCCCTGTTTATTGCTCAATGCCTAAACTTGAACCAGGGAAATAACATAGAAGTAGAAATATGTAGCATTGGGGATTAGGAACTGTTGAGTGTTGATTACAGATATACTCACATCATTAGTACATAAATATTGCATTCAATAATAAAGATCTGGGTTGGATAAACGTGGGGTGGGGATGGCAACGAGAGGGATTTTCTTTTTGAGAACAATACCAAATTTCTCCGACACATCTAATTTTTCTCCTTGAGGTATTGTCCAATCAAATAAATGCAGAAGTGTGGCAAGAAAATACAAAACCGTCCTCTCAGCCATTGCTATTCCTGCACAAATTCTTCTTCCAGATCCAAAGGGAAAATAATTGAAGTCATTGCCACTGAAATCCCATTTTGCATCTAAGAACCTTGTAGGATCAAATTTAAGTGGGTTCTCCCAAATGGAAGGATCCCTATGAATAGCCCAAACATTCAGGAACACTTGAGACCCCTTTGGAATTGTGTAGCCTCCCACATTGGTGGTTTCACTAGGGCAATGAGGGATTAGAAGTGGAAGCACAGGATGTAACCTTAGAGTTTCTTTCATCACAGCTTGCAAGTAGAACAACTTATGAATGTGGGACTCTTCTACCATGTTATCTTTTCCTACTACGACTTCCAACTCCTCTTGGACTCTCTTCATTATCTCTGGATTGTGCATCATTTCTGCCATTGAAAACTCAATTGTGTTGGAAGATGTATCAGTTCCACCCGTAAACATATCCTGTTCGTGCAAAAAATGAGAACTAATGTGTTACATTTGAATTTATTTTCATATAAGAAAATATTTTGAGAGTTTTTTTCTCTCTCTCTCTTGTAATTTGTAATGATAATAGACAAAAGTAACAGTTTTTCTTTATTATAAATGTAACGAGTCTAATTAATGACTAGTATGTGTGTATATATATATATATATATATATATATATATATATATATATAGAGAGAGAGAGAGAGAGAGAGAGAGAGAGAGAGAGAGGACATGTTAAATCTGTATATTTAAGGAGTTTTATTTATATACTATTTTTATAATCCGTGTATGTTTAATATATAAGTATTGTTAATTTGTTATGTTAAGATTTTGATCTTTAACTTAGATTTTTATTGTTAGTTTGTTGTGTTTAAAATTTGTGTATTTTAGTGTGATAAATTTTAGCTTAAAAAATAAATTCAATGTTTTTCTTCTAATTTTATACATTTTAACTTTTTTAAAATATATTTTCCACCATATTTTTTTAAAATTACTATTTGGGCCTGCATATTGACCATCCACTTATTTTGCAGGCTGGATACAAACCTTGAAAATAAAATCATTTATTTTGCTAAAAGGGCTTACCTATCCTGTTTAAAACACAAGTTTTGTCGTTAGGCCTCAAAGGGTTAGACTCATCCCTATACCCACCCCTAGTTACATAGTTGATATTGGCTCTAACCTCATTGTTATTCGCCCCACCAATATTTTTGAATTTTCAAAAATACCCTTCCTCACAATGTACAATAAAATCATACTTCCGTAGTACAACTGGGGGTGCAAAAAAATGTTCAATGAAAGTACAATTTCGTTGCGCAATTTTTTTCCGCCCAAACAACACCCACATCAACAACACCTTTGCATCACCCCGACAATGACATGTCGCAACCAGCACCACCACACCCCTGTGTAAGGGAAATGCATGGAGATCCACAACCTCTTGAAAAGGAGAAGTGTCGCCAATGCCGCTACATCAAACTCATTGAGAAGGAGATGCGTTGCCTAGGGGTGGAAGTGGGTTGGGCCTTCTGTTGGGGACTATAGCTCAACTCATTTAAGGTCTGACTTGGTTTGACTCATTTAGCAAAAAGATTAAACACAAGCTTTTTAAAACGTCTTTTTTAGTTAAGTAGGTTAGACCATAGGCTTTAAAAAAATCCTATTAAGCTTGATGGACTGACCCATTTAGAAACAATAATTTTAATAAAATATTATTATAATTATTTTAATTAAATTATAAAATTATTCTAGTAGTTTGATAATTTAAATCATTTTAATGTTTGAAATAAATTAATTCCTATAACCATATATGGATAATAAGAATAAGGGCTTAAAGATTTTGGTAATCACATATAATGTTCCTAAAAAAGTTTAATTTTACTCATATTGATTTAAAATTGTCTTAATGAAAATCTTTAACTTTATTAAAGAAAAAAAATAATTTTTATACTTCTTAATATGAAATAAACTCTTAATTGATCTAACGGATCAGACATAATTATATAAAAGCCGAATACAAACCTAAAAAATAATTTAATAACAAATAACAAATCTAAATTTAAATTATAAAATATAAAATAAATCAGACTTAAAGTAGTGATTTAAGTGTCGCTGTCCAAGGTTACTTGGGTGAGAAGAAGTGAAGAGAAATGGGTAAAAAATCTTTTTCTCATATTTGTAGTGTCCCATAACAACCAGATAAAATCCAATATCAACCTCCAGCTCTATATAAGTGTTGTCGTTTATTAAAACACATTAATTTTTTTTTGGAAAATAATACTGAATACCACTATTTTTTATTTGGAAACTCCCAAAAAAATCAAAACAAGAAAATGACACACATTCAAAATGGGAAAACGAATCTAGGATTTTTGTGGTTTGTTTTTTTTTTTATTTATCATAAATTGATTTAAATCAAACATAAAAATTAAACGTGATTTTATTTGATTCGATTTTAATTTATTATCAAAATTAAATAAAAATTGCACCATTTTTTTATTATTTGATTTAGAATAATTTTTATGATCTTTATTAAAATATTATTTTGTTAAATTTATATATATTTTTATCTTTTAAATTAAATTATATTAAAATAAATTACTAATAATAATAGATAAAATTTATTAATATGTTCATCCATTTTAAATTAAATATATCTTACAAAAGTTATCTAAAAAAGAAAATAATATACGCTTATAAATTTTATATACATAATACTATTAAATCATCATGTGAAACTCTAATGATATATATTTAAAAATCATAATACTAAAGTAGTAAATATGTATTGGAGTTTGATTTGATTTTAGAAACACAAAAATAAAACAAATAAAACCAATTAATTTGAGCATAAAATTATCAAAATAAATAAATAAATTATTGTTTAATTCGATTTTTGGATTTTTAAGCGGTTTTTTATTTTTATTTTGGAGACAATCCATATGAGCGAAGTTGTGAGAGGAAGCTACCATGAGCAGTGCCTTAACGTGGATGATGGTAAGTGGCGTCTCGGAGTCACCGGCTTCGTCTTTCAACTTCAACAAAAACTGCAGAAAATCCTTCATTTCTGTGCTTTCCCCATATTGCCCTTCCACCTTTGTTCGCTGACCAATCATCCGTTCAAACATCCCATCGAACCGGGCCGCCAAAGCGTGCATCTGTTTCTCCACCCCTTGCAAATCGAACCGGGCCAACCCGGGAAAAAAATCCGACACGTTCGGCTTCCCTATGAGCTGCGTTATCTCCGCCACCAGCTCCCTGAACTCCGCCCCCATGCTTTCCCTCTCCGCCCCTTCCACCGTCCCTCCCCACATCATATTCGTTATCACATTCATCACCGTCAGAAACACCTGTTGGAGGAGATACAAGTGAGATTAGGTGACTAAGAAAAAAAATAATAATTACGAATTGATAACAAAATCTAATAAATTAATTATTAATTATTAATATTTATTGATAAAATAAAATAACACCTGTTCTCCTATATTCACCGCACTCCCAACTCGACCGTACAAATAAGACACCGTTTTGCGCATCTCGTTGCGGCGCAGGTCGTACACGGAGTCCAGCGTGGCGTTGCTCAGCATCTTGAGCACGCACACCTTCCGCAGCATCCGCCACTCCGGTCCGTACGGGGTCCAGGCTATGTCGGAGCCGCCGTAGGTTGCGGCCCTTCCGGCGGCGGGGGCGTCGTGGTTGGCGAAAACGATGTCATTCTCTTTGAGCACCTCGCGAGCCATGGCCGGTGAAGTTATGACGATGCTGAGCTTGCTCCCGAGTCGGAGCTTGAGAATTGGGCCGTGGATATGGGCCAGGCCGGCGAAGTAAGTGTGGAGGTCCGGGTCAAGAGATAAAAGGTTCCCGAAGATAGGAAGGCCTGGTGGGCCCGGTGGAAGCCTTTGGGCCTTGGGCTTGAGCCATGTGTAGCAAGTAACAGCGGAGATGAGCAAGAACGCTAGAAGTGTTGTTGTGGTGTGGTTGTACCAATACTCGGTGGTTAACGGGTTTTGAAAGAGAGTTGAAAAGGGAAGCATGGTGGTGAATTATTATTTTGTTGGGATATGATCGCAGAGAGAGGAATTAATAGTTGGACGATAATTCACGAGTAGATGTGGAGGATGGGATACATAAGAAGTTGGTATAGAGCTAACAAGTAATAATTCGATGAAAATATGCAGAAAATGACAAATATGGATTTGCCTGGACATCAAGGATGTTCGAGACACTCACAAAGGGAACATGGACAAAATTAACGATGCTGTTTTGATATAAGATTAAAAATATTTTTAAGAATTTTTTTATTAAAAAAATTGATACAAAATTAAAAGTATTTTAAGAGTTTTATTATTGAAAAAAATTTTATATCTTTAATATAAAATTTTAAAAAATATTTTTGATTTATATCCAAATAAATAATAATGTAATATTCTGTGAGGCAGGGAGACTCGGGACCAGTGACAATTAACATAAATTTTTAGAATAAATATATATAGAAAAAAGGGAGTACTGTACAATGGGAAGTTTGCAATAAACATGTGTGGATGATGTCATTGGAAGGCTATGTTTGTGAGTGACATATTATCTGGAAGGCTGTGTTTGTGTGTAGAAGACTTTTTACAATCTCGTACAAATCTTAAACATTACATCCCACCACCTAAAATATGTCTCGTCTTATAATATTTTATTTAAATTAATCAAATAAAAAGTAAATTAAAAAAGTATAAAATTGACCTTAATATTTTTGCGGTCCCTAAAAACTCTTTTTTTTTAAGTCTTATATCTTTTTTTTATAAAACATTTTTTAATTATCTTTTGTATTAATTATTTTTTTACTCAAATATCTTTTATTATTTTACAATAAATATTATATATCTAAAGGATAAATACATTATTTTTCTTATAAAGATTAGATAAGAAAAATAATACAAATTAATCAATCAAATGTAAAAATAATTAAGTGAAAAGAGACAAAAATATTATTTCAAATTAAATTAATTATTACTTTAGTTTTTCAATGTAACATTAGTTACCTTTTTGGCTTATATTTTTTATAATATTAATGGTTGTATAAATGAATAATAATTATACAAGGTTAATTTTGTAAATTATTACTTTCTTTAATTTATTTATTACTTTCTTTGTTTGTGTAAAATAATCCAAAATAATAATTATTTGGTGACGGAGGGAGTAGTAAGAAAATAATTAATATTACATTAAAAAATCAAATGAGACACTTATTTTAGGATTTTTTTTTCAAATGTAACACTTATTTTGAGACAAAAAAAATATTTATTATGAGTGTTGATTTTCCTTTATAAAAAATATTGACTTTTCAAATTCATTTTAGACAAATGTTTAATATAAATTGTTAAAAATATATTTAATGGTGAGGCATGAAAGATGAGAGAGTGTTAAAATATTAATAGTTGGTGTGAGATTTTTATTTTATTTTAAATTGAGAAGGACTATTATGGACGATAAAACTTCTCCTCCAAGTATTTAATGTAATACTGTGATTTTTATAATAGTTGATTAAGTGTTTTTAATTAATTAATTAACAAGTGAAATTAAATTAAAATTAAGTGCTTGAAGTAAATTAATTATTTATGTGGTGATGTCGTGCTTATATTTGCATGTGTTAGTGAATTCTAGTGAGTTTATGCATGAGCATATAGGCCTTGATGTATGTTAGGAGGTGAGTGTGCTCGGAGAAAGTCTGAGTGTAAAAAAGAGAATAGTAAGGGTTATAAATCCTTCCCTATCCTTCACAATTAAGATTTGCATTTGCAAAAGAGTGTCTTTCTTTTTTCTTCTTTCTCTAGAAAGACGCAAATCTAGAAGTTTGAGGTTTGGTGTTGGTGATTGAAGGAGACCATTTTCCTCTCTCTTTGATGTTGTTTGGCTAAGCCATGGAGTCGTAAACACTTTTTCTTCCTCCCTTTAACTCTTTTTGTTTTTCTCATAGAACACTCATGAGAGCTCATGAAAAATCTTTATTTTTGGAATTTTGATTCAGTTTGCAGTCGTTTGTGGATTTTGGTGATGTTGTGATGGACTTGTTGCCAAAGTGGAGCAAAATTCCTCCTTGGACCCAAAGTTCATTCATTTCTCCTTCTTTTTTCACAAAGTTCTCCTTTTGCTTCTATAGAGGTAAGGGAAACTTTAATTTGGTTTGATTAATGCTTTGATTGTGTGATTTATACTTGAAATGATGATGTTTTGATGTGGTTATATATTGGACTTGATGAAAGATTATTTGGATTTGATGTGAGATGAATGAGTTTTTGAAAAACTTCAAAAATGGAAGGTTGGGAGAACAGGATGAACCAATTTAAAATCTGTTATGCATTATTCTAGTTGGACACAACTTTTGACTTAATGGGCTAGAATTCAATTTTTGAAAATGTTGTATTTGCCGTGTTCTAGTTGGACCACATGTTTGTTGGTTCGTTGGACTAGAGTTGACTTTTGAAAATGTTCCCTCTTGGTTGGGCCATGATTTTGGCACGTTGGACTTAGAATTCATGTTTTTTAAAATATTGTGTCTATAACATTTTTGTTGGGTCGCGATTTTAGCTTGGTGAGTTAAACATTATGTTCTGTCTCCAATTTTGGTTGACTGGACTAGAATCTAGTTATTTTAAAAATTTTCTTAAAGCAATTCATTTTTTCTATGATTCAAATGACTTTAAAGTATTTATGCAAATGTAATATGCTTATTTATATGATGATTATGTTATTCATGAGGTGTTTATATTATGTTGAGGTGATTGCATTGTTGTTACAATATTAAAAAAAGTAATTAGTTTTTTTTTTATCTCACAATATATCATTTTATAAATTTATTATGAAATATATAAATAATTATTATTCTATTTTAATTCCACATCTAATCAATTAATTGTATATTTGCACCGGTTTATTGATCTTTATATATAATTTAAAATTATTTTATTATATTATTTTAAAATAAAATATATAGAGTAATAACATAAGTCTTATATGACAATAATTGTTTTTTTAATCTATTTGTTTTAAAATAAAATGTAAACTAATAAAAAAATCCGGATTATTTTATCTATTATTTTTTAAAACATAAAAAATATATGAAAAATTAAATAAATTTGAAAAGAGTAAATATATTTATATCTTTTAAAACACTTTTTTATGAGAAATTTTTGTGTGGGCAAAAATCTAACACCTCATTTTTAGACACAACTATTGCGAAATTTGCACCTAATTAAATAAAATAAAAAATTACCAGCATGTAAAATAAGGAAAAAAATCTAACGTTTTTTTTTTTTTTTTTATAAAAAAAGCCCACGTTCCCTCTGAGTTATACCTAAACACCTTCTTCCTCTCATATTTGTGGCTTCTCGCTGCCAATCAATATTGTTGCCACGCTTGCCTCCATTTAAATGGTCAAATGTATGTATTTAAGCCAAATCAATCACTAAAGTAAACCAAAATATGTGCAAATGCACAATTCCAGTACTTTGTCAAAATAATACATGGGCATCTCATGCCTTTAGTTTCAGGCCTCTTTTGCAATAATTTTCTTTTTACCAACAATCACCGAATCATTAATCCACTGAATTTAGGGAAAGAGATTGGAAAAAAAAAAGGAATTATAAAATTGAAATAAGGAATATAATATTTGAACACAATTGAAAGTAGAGACAGAATAAAAAATTCCCAAATTAAGTGCGGGGTTTATTGATTAGATAAATGGTGTTCTGGTTCATGATCAATAACAATGGAGGCAAATGTAGCAAAGGTGTTGATGGCAGTCGGCAACCACAAACATGAGAGGAAGAAGACTTTTACGCAAAACACAAAGAGAACTTAGGTTTGGTTGGGGTTTTTTTTTTTTTTTTTTTATGTTGGATTTTTTTGTTATCATTCTTAAACATCATGTTGGATTATTTTCTTATTTTACATGCTGGCCTTTTTTTAATTTTATTTAATTAGGTGTGAATTTCTCATTAGTTGTGTCTAAGGGTGAGATATTAGGTTTGTGGCCACACAAGAATTTCTCTTCTTTTATATAATATTTTATCAGTTGAACTTCTTTAATTTTTCCATGTTAAATTTTTTAGAGTGATTAGATCAAAACTTTAACTTAATAATAACCATTGATATAATTTAGTGTTAGCTAAAGTTAATGGAATATTATTATTTTTGAATTTCTTTTACTATTTTTATTTTTATTTTTTAATATATATTTATCAAATAAAAAATAAAAAACATACACTTTTATAAATTAATAATTAAATAAATATTTAATATTTAAAGTTAATATATGTCTATTTATAATTTATGCAAATATTTAACAATGATTTACTATTATTATAATTATTATATTTCATATATTTATTAAATAGAAATATAAAAACTAATTAAATAAGATATAATGTATTATTAATTTGTAATTAAAAATATTTTAAAAATAATTATTACTTTCAAAAATTAACAATTCAATAACTATTTAG
>PYAF01005118.1:113665-129640 GCA_007407185.1 Glycine tomentella | reverse complement strand
CCAATTATCAGAGTTTTATGGTGTTTATCAAGAATAGTAAAGAAGAAAAATAAAACAAAAATGAGACAAATGAAATAAAAGAAAAAAGGCTATTGCATTCGAGTGCTAGCTAATTTTTTCTCAAGTTCATGGTCTACCACAACTAAAATGTGAAATCTATAGGCAAGGCTAGGGGAACTGTGAGTTTAACTACCAATTAAAATGCTAGAAATACTAAAGTTTAAATAGGAATCACATAATTTTATTCCTTTTATATTTGTTCTCTCACCCATCATGTTCTTCTCAAGTTTGCTACAAGAGATAACAAAGAAAGGGCATTCAAATTTGCCATTTCTCATTTAATTAAAAGCAAACTTCAGTTAACCACAACTCTACTGATAAGAACAGTTTTAACAGCAAAAGCACACAGATATTTTATATTCAGCTTGATGTAAAAGGCTTGCGCCTTGCAATAGTTGGAATGTTATCGTTAGATTAAAATCATCATTCCAAAGTGGTAATCTCAATCTAAATACTACTATTACAAAGAATAAGAAGACAATAACAAACCACAGTATACTTAAGTATAGCCCACAACATTGCCGATATTGTTTTAGAACAATAGTTTATACCAGAACTGAGGCTAAGAACAAATCATACTTTTCCTATTTGGCATGTGTAATTAGCAAGATTCCCCATGATTACTTTTAATTTACTGAACAAAAGTTTTCCCCTAAAGCATTGAAAAGCTGGTCCTGCTTAATTTTTTTCTGGATTTCTACAACATTGCATCTTAATAAATAATGTGCATGAACCTCTTGGATTTTATAGAATGTGATTTGCTACTTAGACCAAGTCCATAAACAAACCAAACCCTTTATGAGAATTTTATATAGTTGTTTAACAAATGATTAAAAGAAAGGACGCGGTTAACTACCAAAACAAGACATTATGGATCTATTTAGTGGGCTCATATTCTTGTTTTTCTCTTTTTCTCACTTCCATTTCCAATTGTTGGTGGGATCTGATTATTCTGAAAATCTAACACAGGATAGACATTATGCAAAGTTTATGCAGTAAGGACTAAGGATTCTGCAACATTTAGCATGAGATTGCACTCTGGATATTAGGGTTCGTCATTCACTTTGGATATTGCAGCCAAAGGCTCATCGTGACTTGTGAAGGACCAAAAGAGGCAGTGTGGTTCTATACTTTGGAAATCAGACATGAAACAAAAACACATTTGAAAAACAAATGGGTCAAGTTGGAAAAAACAATCACCTAGAACAACTACACCAAGAAACAAATTGGAAAAAAGGCACAACCAAAATCAACACCTATAAAAATTAAGGTTTGAACGCATCTGAACGAGAACGGAGAATAACGTACCGAATCGCAGAGCAATTTTCAATTTCGCGAGTTATCGTACGACACTAAGGAGGAATCACGGTGCGGACAAACGGGCGGTGACTAAAGCACGAAGCGGTCTGAAGTCGATGATTCGGCGCTCTAAGCAGAACCAAACATAGCTAATGATTTTGATTTCTGGTCCAATAAGAAACCTCACGGGGTTTGACTTGGACTATTATGGGCCTTGCCTTGCACTTCCACTTCTTGGATCTCATGATAACTATATGGGCTTGGTTTTGGAGGATTGTCTTCTTGTACGCTTCCCTTCTAGATGGAACTCAAAATTCACCCAAAAAAGAAAATAAATGAAGAGAAAATAGATCATGTGATAACAATTTAAAAGGTTGTAGTAAAGTGGTGTAAGATCTTCCTATATTTATATAAGTGAGAACAAATCTATTTAGTGGAAGTCGTGTTCTATTTTCATCAAGTAGAATTAATCTTTGAATGGGTTGAAAAATACTTGTGGTCTATGACCTATGATAACAAAAATATTATATATTAATAGTTGAATAATGTGAAATAATTTTATTTTTTATCTAATTATAAATTATTATGTATAATAAATTAATTGATTTCGAGATAAAGCTTAAATGTGTATTTGGATTTTTAATTCTAAATTTGATTTGATTTCTTGTAAAATCAATTTTATTATCTTTACATAATTTTATGTATCGAAAAGGCTACTTAAAGTTTTAAAATATGTTAGTAGTAGTATTATTTATCATTCCAATGCTAACCAAAATATACTATAAAATTGTTATTTGATCAGCAGCGCAAAAGCAATAAGGAATGCATAAGTATAACAAGTCGATAACTTAAAAGTTTTATAACATTAGTTGGTGTTGTCACATGTTTAACTTGGTGGACAATATATGTTGATTTTTAGCAATATCTGTCAACTTGTACAGCAACAAAATCTATGGGGACATAAACCTATATTATGTCATATGTAATCCAGTTTTTTTTTTAATAGTAAATCATATGTAATCTAGTTAATATCCCTTTTCGAGATAAATGACAAAGAACAAATGCTAGGCTAGCTCCAAAGAGTACTTAAACTTGGAGTGCATAACATTGCAGCAGAAGAGAAAAACCATTCAGTTTTGAAAAGCGTTGCAACATTCTTCACTGGTAACCAATTGGAAACGACATAATATAATCCTTATGGGTGTTAGACTATGGTGTGAGTCAGCTAATCCTATTGTTTTCTTTTGGGAGTGTTATAATGAGCACCACTAAGAACTTATGCTAATGGGGACATATCTGGTCCAGTGCTATATCATGATTCGGATTGGTCCTTAAATCATTTTTACCTAGTGTGCAGATACTCTGCTTCTAGTGTATCTTTTTCAATATGTCATGAGCTAAAATAATGGAATATGATCAAGTCATTTGATAAGTGGCTATGAAGATAAATTGTGGAAATATTATTGACCTTTTAGATAGAGACATGGTTTCAAGAGACTCATGAGTGGTGTGTTGAGTTGAACTAATTTCACTCAACTCGATAAGAATTTATTTTATTTGTAATTCAATTTATGTTTAATATGATCTTTTATTTTTAAATTAAGCTTGATTCAATTTAAAATTTTTGAACATTTCGATTTTATTCAAAATTTTGATTATATTATATTTTTTATTTTCTTTTTTGTGAGTTATTACTTATTAATAATATGATAAATAAATATACTAATAAAACACCAACTAAATAATTAACCAAAAGTTCAAATAATTTTCACTTAGGTACTTCTCTTTCTTTGTAGTTGTCAATCTCAAACAAGAAAATAAAACACTGTTATCTCTTTTCATTGTTTATTCTTGTGTGGTGTCAATCAGGTATAATTGATAATGGTAAGTGAATCACTACAAGTCAAAAGAAATTAACTGTTTGTGAGGAACTAATGAAAAGGTTTATATTGTTAACTAATAAAGTATCATTAGTATAATTTCTTTTAAGACAATTACAACTTTTTAAGAAAATTAATATAAATAACAGTTTATTTTATGATTGAATAACAATATCTATAAATACACTATTTACTCATTTAATAATTTATTTTGGTTAGTTCATTGATAACCACAGGGAAAAAAATAAGGTTGATTCATCTTTTTCCAAATTCAAATGTACTTTCTTATTTGATTTCTTAGATTTTTTAATTAGATATCTAACTAATTCATTACTTTTTCAGACATCTCATTTGATCTTATTTCTATATATGTGAATGCGACTGCATTTTTTCTAGGTAAGATAGCGATGTCATTTTTGCAATAAAAAGTGAAAGCATAATTGGATTAGATATTTTTTTATATAAAAAAATTACGATAATTGCGTGAGACAATTTAAAAAATATTATTCCTTGAAAAAAAAACCAAACAATCATGCACAATGGTATTTGTTTCACTCCTTCAAAAAAGAAAAATCGTTTCATAAAGATGGACATGATAATTCTAAACTGAAATAATGTATAGCAGCAGAAAATAAAATTTTTAAACTGAAATGTATATCAGCATTTGTTTTTTGCTATTAAATATATAATTCTCCTTTGATGTGATGAAAGCTTTGACAGACGATGTTTGACAAGGAAAATGATACTGGAGAACTATAAAAAGGCAGGGTGTAGGGGACACAGTCACACATTAATATGTATAATAAATTTGTTAATTTTTATAATATATGTTTTTAAAATTATATTAATAATCGTTATGTTATTAATGGACAATATAAATCATTTAATTTTAAACTGACACTTATTAAACTCAAAGATTAATGTGCTTCCACTAGATAAATAACAAATTATTATAAGATAAAACTTAAATACAATCTAATGCTTTTTTTTATTAATTCTTAATTAAAGTTGGACTTTTACCTTAATAATACCGAGAATTTAGCAGAATAAACTCAAATATTGATTGAAAAACAATACTAAAATCACGTGGAATTCTTCAATGGCACTTATTGTCCCACCTTCTAGCTCAAAATTCGTGGTTATTAATAATCCTTCCTCTCACTTCTTTGACTTCTCTTTCCTCTAAGTCTCTATCTATCTATCTCTAATGTGACAGAAAAACAGAAAATGAGAGAATACAACTGAACTTGTAATCACAAAAGATTTTACCATTATTTTCAAAGTAAACTTCTTTGTACAATATGTTTCTGCACTCACTAGACATTTCCCATTTGTTATGTCCCTACCATACACATAAATACAGCACTTAATTAGAAGAAGAAAGTACGTAAGTACTGTGCCATTTTAATGATGATTTGGTTTTGCTTTGCGATCAATTTTGTGTTTTGGTTGGCGAGGAACCTCACAAGAGGAAACGTTCACCTTCCACCTTCCGAGAGAACATTTTTGTAAAATACTCGGTAGATAAAATTCAACACCAAGAACCTAAATTTGAGCCCGTGGTATTTTGTCACATTTATAGATTTGATATCTTACCCTTAATTTTCTTTCATAGACAATTAGATTCCTGTGCTAATGCCCCTCTTCCTTCATTCCTATAGTTTGCAGTGCATTTGACTCTATCTCGTTGAAACAGTTAAACCCAAAATCATGAATACCAAAGTCTTGACAGTCCAATAACCAAGCACAATTATCCTCCCAAGATGGTAACAAACCCATGTTATTATTAGTATTCTCAAGGTTAGGTGTTGTGTCCCATAATGTTTCCACCAGAGGAGTTTCATCCAGCCACATGCTGTTTAATAGAGAAACGTCGCTGCAAATGCTATCTAGCAAAAGTGAATCATCCCCAGAAGAATTTTCAGCTTGTGATGAACTTGAATTCTCCTCTGAGTTGAGAAGAATCCTTTCAGTTTCCTTGACCTGATCATCAAGGTTATTGCCAGGTTGTGACAAATGCTCTGCAGGGGAGGATGAACTATCCTGAGAAGATGCTGCTGCTTGTTTTTTGAGAGGCTCATGAGTAACGGGATCAATACCCATCTTAAGGAGTTTTTTCTTGATATGGGTGTTCCAATGATTTTTAATCTCATTGTCTGTTCTTCCGGGTAACCTGGCAGCAATCTTGGACCACCTAATCAACCATGTATTGAAATCCATTATACTCATAAAGATTGATGTGGATGTCTTTCTTGGTCACAAAGATATGTACCAATCATATCAAACAAGTAATTGCTTTAGTTAATACTAACATCTTCAACTGAATTATCATTATTTATCTTGTAACTAACGGCAATTTTTATTATTCTTCAACAAATATCAGTTCCAATGATGTGGAGTAACATTTTACCTTGAACATAATTATGCAGGTCAATGAAGTTCTGCCCTTTCAAATTTTACATACCATTTGGTATGCATGTATGGAAAATTAACATACGTAAAGTAAACAGTAGACGAGAATTTGAGAACAGATAAAAAGCTCCTACTATCTTGAAATTTATAAATATTAGTATATCTACTGGTAAACCAGACAAGTATTCAATTGCTTCAGCCTCAAGTAGCCTTTGTTTCAAACATGGTTTTTAGTGCGTTACCTTCTTCAACATTATTAATGGTTTAGACTTAAAGTCATAGTATTTAAGGACTAAGCTCCTTCCAATATAATTTTGGAAAAGCCAAACTAACCAGCCGGGATCATTAATTGTTGAACATAGGACAAACAAACCCATGGTAATTCTTGTGTGAATACATTGTATACAGGCACATACACTTACAAGTCCAAGATGTACTAAAATAATAAATAACAAAAAATCCATTTTTTCATACTTATAAAAACTGTGTTCATGAAAGAATTGTTCACAAAGAGAAGGCAATGCATGCAGCCAAGCTTGTGAAGAATAAAAAACCTGTTGCCAAGACGGGCATGGAGATCAATAACAAGTTGCTCCTCTGCCTCTGTGAGTAGTCCTCTCTTCAAGTCTGGACGAAGATAATTCGTCCAACGAAGGCGACAACTCTTGCCACAGCGCCTGAGGCCAGCGAGCTTTGGCACGGCGCGCCAACAGCACTGGCCATTGGTGAGAATGAAGTTGATGAGCTTCTTGTCTTCCTCAGCAGTCCATGGACCTTTCTTCACCCCAAGTTTGTCACAGCAGGGTTGCCTTCCCATAGCACTGACACAAAAACAACACCACTTGCTAGCTAGCTAACCAATATTGCAATTCCCCAAACTAAATGTAAAAGTCTTACCAACACTAGCTTGTAATGAGCAATGACCCAAAAAGCCTCACACCCCACCCACCTTTATATAAAGCCCTCTCCTTTTCTTGCCTAAATTATTAATTACATATATGTGCAATAAAATCATGCATCAAGAGAATATTTTTTTTTTAAAAAAGGGGGTCTCAGGAGGCAGGGATAAACAGAAGAAGGTTGAGGGCTCCACCATGGGTTTTGAAAGGTACGTTGGAACTAATATGGGGTTTTCTGGTGTTTTTAGCTACACAAAATGTGTGACGCTGAAAGATGTGAGACCCAAAGGCAGAACACTATATGTAAGCACCTCAAAGAAGTATAAAAATTAATGTGCAAAATAATTATACCTTTTTAAAATTTTCCATTACGAAATATGCAAAATCCACTGCCCCTGATTTCACTCTTACTCCACCATTTCGTCATCACCACGTTTACGTGTCCCCTTAGCCTCAGGTTATGGTATGGTGAGGGCGATTGCCATCTATAAGTCTTGAAACTCTAGTTCTTTGATGTGCTCCAAGAAAATTGATCCAACGCTGCAAAATCATCACATCAAATAGGGACAAATAGGTGTCCTTAATTCAAAAGAGCTCATAGACATTCCTGATATACAAGATTGGACAACGATCTATAGAGATTCCAAAGCCACAAGTTTGTAATTTTATCCCTCTTTTCCCTTGCTTGCGTCCATGAAACTGGTTATCATTAACGCAAGTTGTGGAAATTTTACTGAGACAAACGTATGTGCCAAACCAATTATGGAAAGAATTCAATTAGCCACGACTTTAGCATGTTTGGAAGGATGACTATAGGGGCTCGAGAATAAATGGTTAAGATTAATTTTACTAGTCATACCTGCGAAGAGGATGAAAGTCTTGCAGATATGCTAAAAGGGATCGATATTGACGCCCCATTGAGAAAGCATTGATGTATTTAGGTAATGTTCAGTTGCAGCATATGCTAATTGAAGCAAAATGCAAAAGATAAGGAATGTATCCTTTGTAAAATCTTATATGGAATAATGTTATATCAATACTTATTTTCTTTCAAGTTTTCTAATAAGATAGCGTTCTGGTCAACTACTCGCATGTGCCCGTTTATTTTTGTAGTTATTTTACAAGAATTCAGCTTGTTTTAGCTAGTTAAAATTATTATGTATGACAAAATTCTTTTTCTAAATATTTAGCATAGCAACATACTCAGAATTTGTACATGAGATTACTAATTAAACTGGAACAACCTCGTAACAAATGATCCATGTGTTTGGTAATCTACCCTTCTGTTTTTACTTCACCGAACAGAATAGATAAAGGGTGCTTAGAGTCATATTTGGGAATAAACAATCAAATGTGAACAGACAATAGAGGAAGGAACATATGTTTCCAAAACTGAACCACGAAAGCCTTAGCAGATATGATCAAGAAAAACCCTCTCAACCCTGGCACACTAGTGAACGCTTGATCACAAGGTTCCATATCATTTCATGAATAAAGAATTGATTCTCAAATGCTAAAATTATTATTTAAAAGCTAGCTAATGAATTATTGATGTATATAAGACGGCTAATCATTATTAAATCTGGATTAGATTTTTCTATATTCAACATGTATATTATTTTCACAAGCTAGATATGATCATTAGCTGGATATGTATAAAATTCGATCACAATCTGGGTTTGATAGCTTTGACACATGGACTGGGCATGAACTTGTTGATTCTAACGCTAATAATTAAACAGGCCGTTGTGTTTCGGCTACCTACACCTAATTATTTCTAGACAGTTCCATTCTCAGATCAGTTTCGTCACAGATTGGTTGATGGATTAAGCATCGAGCATTCGAATACGTTTCCTTTTTTTATACAAGCGCATGTCTAGAGTGCTTTCTAATCTTTACTTAACCATTAAAGAAAAGGAATCACAAACGAGTAATTGGCATAATTGTACATCGCGAACCATGCATCCCAAGGAAAAAGGTGATCACTTGGTCGGTATATATATACGACTTCTAAGCACAATATCACTTAAAACCTGAGATATGATCATGGTTATTAAAAGAGTTTAATTTCTAGTATAAATTTTTAGACTCTCAACCAATAAAAAATTATAGTAAGTATAATTTTCCAGCTAATTATTAGTAAACTTAATAATCTTACTATATATATATGACAATTTATAATGGAAAAAATTCACCAAAAAGAAAATTCGGGTAATAATATAAAACCTTTTACAGAATCAGTATATGCACTATTTATTCTTGTTAACAATATTTGACACAAAGATTTACGCACAGTTTGGGTACACTAAATATAGACAAGAAATTCTTCCAAATAAAACATTTTCTTTTCTCGTGTGTGTAGAGTGCATGTATATATCCTTCACGGGATGAAAATGCCATTTTCCAAATAAGAATTTATTCGTAAGAGTAATCATTTTCAAGGCAGAAATATCCACATTATAATGAGATTAACTCTTATATTATAACAATTTTTTTCTATATGGTAAATTCTAACTCAAAACTTTATTTAATAGAAATATATATATTAAACATGTATCCAAGACTTTTACAAATGATCCATGGATTTCGACTCTTAAATAATATGAGATTTTGTAACTAACGGAACAAGTTTTCAATATGTAGACATCGTTTAGAATCATCTGTATCTAAGATATTATCCATTTAAATGTTTGGCTGATATCCCAATTTATTTATAGTAAAAAATGTCTTGATGGATTAAGAAGATAAAAATTTTCATAAACTACTCATGATGTCAACTGCTAAACGTACAAGAATTTATAACTATCGGAACATGTAGTATTTCAATAAATCCCACATGATAATATATGCATTTTCTTATGATAAATAATAAATCTGATAGTGATCGAGAGACTTTTAAATATAACATTTATTAGATCACCCACACGGCACTTGTCGGGAGCAGTTACCAACCCAAAATTACGGTCTCTTGACTTGTAGGCCTTTGGTATTTGTGGGCATGGGTGGACCCTTCTTCCCCGTCAAGGCTTTACAATCACACTTTATTGCTTATGTATGCAACATCATAAAGAAAGAAAAAAATGCATTCTTATTATCATAAAAATCATTATGGATTCAACTAGTGGCGAAACCCGTCAATGAAATTTGTGACTAAATACTGTTGCAAAAGTTTAAAGTCAAATTTACCAACTTTTTGAGTTTGAGCACCAATGCTTTCTTTGTAATTCTTCTATTTAACCCAATTAAACTAATTGTACTGGGTAATTTAATATTGCACTTCATTGTACTACAATTAATTATTTTTAAAAGAAACTAATTGTAGAGCAATAATTTGATCTTAGCTAATTTTAGAGCGCTACGTGTCCAAAATCGTATTGACTTGCAAGGCACTACACGATACTCGTGAGATATCAGCCTGCTTTCGTGATCTGTAGGAGCCATACACGTAAAATTTCCGCATATTGAAGCAGACATAGAATAATGAAACTTCAATATCACTGTTGTACAATGTTACGAGGTTAAGCTATATATTTAATTTCACACTTCATTGCGTGTGTTGCCCTCATGATCCGCCAACATATCTTGTTATAAGCTGATCAAATCAAGAAGAAAAAACGGAGTTCCTTACTTTAATCTATTAAGATTAGCGAGAAAATTAAGATGACATCAGTTACACGGATTATCACTGAGTACTCATTGTGGAAGTTAGGTACAAAGACGTAGAGTGGTATGTATAAGCTTGCTAATTCATTGCTTGCAAGTTGGAGCTGTCCGCGCCCATTACTGTAGAGGTTGTGAGTTCATTATCAGATTCTCCACTTTGACGGTTGCCCTAACATCCTCACACCACTTCAACTTCAACTTCGATTTTGTTCCTTTTTTAATTTCCATTGGAACACTAGTCTAAAATAGCTTTTTGTTGCACGATCTATACATACTTTTATAATATATATAATTTAATAATCTTCACCGTGTAAAATAGTGTTATATCATATTATCTAATTATAAATTATTGTTAATATATATAACTTTTAAATATAAAATTATCATCAAGATCAACAAGAGTAAATTGTGATTGGTAATCATAATATAAAATTATTTTATATTATCAATGCACAACTTATTTGAATATTATATATATATATATATATATATTTTGTTAAAGAAATGAAAATAATATATCATGTTTACATTTTTATATATTTAAGACTACTTTATTTTCAACTGTAATTTTTTTATATAAAAAACTGTGCCAAAAAAAGTTGAGATAAAAGTTCCAAATCCAATTAATTAGAATTACAAGAAGTACCATATAATTAAACGACTTGGATTGAGGGTAAGGATTGTTTTTTTTTTTTTTTTTTTTTTGAGGGAGGGTAAACCGGTAAGGATTGTCGTTGTTTACATGGGTAAGGATTGTTGTTAACTGCATTGTTGTAACGTGGTAAGTCACGACTATTCTCGATAATCTTATTTCTTGACAACAGTGCATGTAGATGAAAGATACCTACAAAGATATGCAGCCGCTAAAATTAGTATATAGAGAGAAGGGTAGACTACTGTGCTCTTATTTTTGGAGGGTATGCCCTTTATGATGGCTTATCGAGTGGAATTCTAGGAAAATAAGAAAGTTACTTTTATAGCGGTAAACTATAAATAGTATGTGGTCTTATACTTTAAGAGTGAATAAAATTTTGTAATTAAGATCTTTAGACACATTAGTTCACAATAGTTGTCTCTCAACTGAACATGTATTGAAAATATCTTTATACGAAAATGAGAATGTTTAATTTTAATCATTAAATTAAAATAAAAAAAGTTTAGATTATGATACATAAAAATTCTAATTAAAATATGTGTAACTATCAAAATTTTCAAAGATATAATTTAAAAAGTTAAATTTTAAAAATTTATATGTAAACTTAATGAAATGGTAATTTTGTCACTTTAAACATGATTTATATTATATTTTATCATTATCTTATTTGTTATATGACGTGCATCAAATATTGAATAAAATTAAAATTTATTATACTTTTATTATATTATGTTCTTGTCTTGTTCTCAATTTCTCATGTCTTATCATATTTTACTCATTGAATAAGTTTTACTATTATTTATTAATTTTAGATTCTTTAGAAGCTAAAAATTTATCAAACAAATCCTAAGAGTAATATTATATTATATTATACATTTTCTTAAAACTCTATAAAAATATATTTAATATCTTAATTAAAAATATAAGAATTATTTGATACTTATCATATACTCCAACGGAGTAAATAAGTAAGAAGTAGTTGAAAAATATTATAGAAAAAATTATTTATTCTAAATGTTGAAAGCATAAAAAGATTGGTCCAAAGGATGTTGAAGTTTCAACGCCGTCAGAAGTAAACCATTAAACATCACTTATATTAGTACTACACCATTAAACAAACGGAGTATTTTCTATTTTTGTTTAGAATGTAGCAAACCAATTGTATTACAAAGTTTTGATATAGGTGTCCTGTCGCATGTTGCTGAGACCGTTTCATGTCACTCACACCATCCAAAAAGAATAGTAGTAGTTCATGAATGTAGTCGAATCAATTAGCAAGCAATTACCAGTGTCAGCAGCTTTTGGTGTTATTTGGAAATCTGCAAAATATTCCTATAAACAAGGAGCATTCCAAGAATTAATAGTGCTCGGTAGTGGCTCACAACCTACTAGCTACTAAGCACATTGTATGGTCATTAATTCTAGCGTATCATTTTGGTAATGAGAAAATAATGATTAATGTTACTATCTTATCGAAGAATTCTCATACTATATTAGGGCTTACTATATCTGAAAGTAATTAATACATCAATTAGTGAGTAATGCATTCGTCACCAAGAAAATAATTGCTAATCACATGGGCGCATTGTCATGGAAGACTGATGTGACTAACTAAAAGTTATCAAACCACTAGTTGTTTAGTTCTAGTGTGTTAGGACAACCTCGTCAGTACTGTGTCCTGTGCACACTTGAGATGTTTTTTTCTCTTTTTCATTTCTTTCAATTATTTCGATTAGAGTTCTGACAGCGTAATCAATGGTTAGACTCAAAATTTCAACCGCGAATTTGTGGTCAGACGACAAGTGCAATTCCAATACAAAGCATTTCAGACCACAAGGAATTTTTTATCTCAAGTACTATGGCTAAACTATATCTATATGGGTGTTCAGAGGAAGATTCAATGACAAGATACGATGTATGAGTTCAATGCAAAGTAATAAATCTTACATCAATTCAGGTCATTTATAAGATTTGAGACCCTTTTATGTTTACAAAATGACTTTGGTGGTAGAAGACAGCTACATTCCATTAAAGCTTTCAATATTCAACAGAAGTTGATTCCAAGAAAATTACAAAAATACAAATCATGTATTAGAAGGAAAAGAAAAAGATTAGCCCTTAATTATATATGTTTTCCTCTATTAATAATATAAATTTTGTTTTGCAGAAATTGATCCGTTAATATAGACACAGTTTGAATCCACACTGCTAACATGATTCACTGATAATGTTCATCAAATTCTTATATTAATTATTAATAGAAAAATACATAAATGATATAAGAAATTGATGTATCATACCTTGTGAACAATTACTATTAAGTGTATGTATGAATAAATTGATGAAAGATTATTTTAACTTAATTACCTATCTCAATTTTGAGTTCTTAATAATTAATATATGTGTGGTTACATTAAATATTTCAAAAAGGAATTTTACGGTCTTTCATAGTGGTAAAACTTATTCTTAGGAACACTTTATTGAGACCTCGACCCCCGTGCCACGTATTTTTTAAATAAATACCAAAAGGCAACGGGGGCCAAAATATTTGCCAGAATGCCACGCGGCCTATTTCGCTGGGCAGTCCAGCGAAATAGGTTGGCTGATGTGGCGCGTTCCTGGTGGTCCCGTAATTCGCTACAGACCATAGCGAAATACGTCACTGCCCAACGGTCAATCTACGTGGCATGGAACGTAATTCGCTGCAACTAGCAGCGAAATAGGGTGTTTGAACACACCAGATTGTGACACGTGGCAGCATACAGACGGGGCGCGGTGTTTTCGTAAATTTCGGAAGGTCGTAACTTTTGACTGCGACGTCCGATTGAGACAAAACCGATGGCCACGCGCTCGAAATTGAGAGGAGAAGCCGCTGGCAAGTTCCCAAAGGGGACTTGCCCAAAATTTTTTCCCAAAAGAGGTCTCTAAGTGCCTCAAATTTGCGATTTAGTCTGCGGAGCCCTAAAAAAATTTCTCGTAATTTCTCTTAGCAATGTCCGATGGAGACGTATTTTATGTCTAAATGCTCGAAATTAAGAGAATTAATTAGACAAATAAAGAATAACTTGCAATTCACTGATTGACTAGATAAAATATCAGAGAACAAAAATTTTTCTAGGGCTCCGCAGACTAAATAGCAAATTTGAGGCACTTAGAGATCTCTTTTGGGAAAAAATTTTGGGCAAGTCCCCTTTGGGGACTTGCCAGCGGCTTCTCCTCTCAATTTCGAGCGCGTGGCCATCGGTTTCGTCTCAATCGGACGTTGCAGTCAAAAGTTACGACCTTCCGAAATTTACGAAAACACCGCGCCCCGTCTGTATGCTGCCACGTGTCACAATCTGGTGTGTTCAAACCTTGGCATAATTCGCTGCTCCCTTTAGCGAATTAGGTAGAATCTGCCACGTGTCCACCAGCAGGCCTAATTCGCTACTGACACCAGCGAATTAGGCTCCACGTCGAACTGCCCGCCTCTGCCAGGGCACTGGCACATTGGTCAGGCAGCGCCACATCAGCCAACCTATTTCGCTGGACTGCCCAGCGAAATAGGCCGCGTGGCATTCTGGCAAATATTTTGGCCCCCGTTGCCTTTTGGTATTTATTTAAAAAATTTGTAGCACAGGAGTCGAGGTCTCCACTTTATTTCCATGTCTATTTCAAGGTTTACAACTAAAACTTATTCTTGGGAATTATTTTTAGTATTATTCTCAAGGGGTGAGTATATTTTATTCTCATAAAACAACTTAAATCTTACTAAATGAGTCGTGGGTGGTTTTGGATAGTGAGCAGTGGGAGAGAGGGAAAAAAATGTTTGATGTTAGAATTATTTTTGTCTATGTAATCCTAAGAATGATAAAGTTTTCACGAATATGATTTCGAGAAATCTTATTCCAAATATAATAATAAAATTAATCTTCAAAACAAAGGCTTAGAATATTATTATTGTTTTAGATTGGCTTAAACATTACGGTACTGGAGCGGCAAAACCATCTCCACCAGAAGCGGCGAAACCCCGATATTAAATTATTAAAATGGTAGACTCGGAGAATAGGGTGACATTAAATTACAAAAGCCCCAGTTTGAGTTAGATGGCTTACCTAGACACAGTGGATGTGATGGGCGGTCGGAGATAAATGTATATGTTTAAAATTTAATTTATTATATTATTAATTTTAGTAAAAATTTGTTATTTATTTTATTATCATATTTATTATTTTATTAAATTATTAATTTGATAAATTTTTAATTAAAATTAGAGATTTATTATTATAATAGAGATTATTGATGAGAAATAATTCTTTTATAATTTTAATTTAAATTATTCTTAATTAAAATTATTGTAACTATGGTATCAATAATTCATATATATCAATATATGTAATAATCTTTATTAAATAAAGATTAATAAATCTTTTTTATTAAATTGCATATATAAATGATGTATATGTAGATGTTATCATTGAATTGACTCAATTAAAAAGTCCTAATAGTTAATATTATCTTAATATGTCAATAGGAAATTCTCAATAAAAAATATAATAGTTTCATTTGATATGAGATTATCATAGTAATTGACAAGTTATTTGTTATATTTTAATTTAGGACACCTAATGTCTTAAGACACTAGTTGAATGAATATTGAATATGATTAAATACTTGTAGAATTAATGATTAATTAAGAAGAAATCCATAAACTCTAGGTAATGAGTTTGAATTCTATGATAGAATTAAAACATTGACAAGAACAATTGAATTAAAGAAAAAAAAGTTTCTTAAGTCATTCGTTAATTCAATATAATGTGCTAACTTAGTAGAGTTTGAAGGTAATACTATATTTTAGAGTTAACCTTGAGCTATAAATGATGAAAATAAATATTGCATTATTCTTTTATTGGTTCTTGAAGATAAAGGATGTTACTTATGTTAATTCATGTTATCCAAAAATTAGGAGCGTTGTTAAGCCTACTTTAATTAGTAAATTAATTATGATTAATTTAATACCATTTAATGTATTGAACCAATGGGATCACACAAACAAGTATTTTAATTTAAAAAATATATATTTGATAATTAAATTAAAAATTTAATTTAATCAAATAAATGTTTTAAT
>PYAF01005118.1:90744-113565 GCA_007407185.1 Glycine tomentella | reverse complement strand
TAAATAAAATCTCTTTTAAAAAAATGCTCAAATCTATATATTTTTAATATTATAAATAAAAAAACATTTATTTGATAGCAAAGTATATAGACATAAATTAGAAAAGTTCAAACCTAATTTTTAGACCTGAAAAATAGAAAGTGTTTGTTCTTTAAAGTTTCATTCATCAAAGAGTTGATATTAAATATCGGTCTTGTGTGAATACACATAGAATCTTTATATTATTGGAGAAAAATTTTGTTACTTTAAAAACATACATCCGAATACATAAATCTATTTTTCTTTATTTATTATTATTGTATATTTTTAATGTAAAATAAATTTTAATTTTCCATTATAAATATTGAAAATACTTCTATGTAAGTATAAATATGTCCTATGTCCTGACATGAGAAAAGACACCATGAGATGACACCGCTTCAAATTGAGTGTTCATCTTAAAATTACTTTCCACGCAATGTTTCCCGTTACATGTTAAAAAACCCAGCAGTTGACGAATCGGTTCCCACTTGGATCGTGCCCTCTGCCAATCCTATATAGCTTCTTCAGAAGCCTAATGTCCCTTCTAAATTATGCTTATGGAGAGTATTTCACAATTATCTTTAACGGCAATTAAAAGCCTACTTGTTTTAGAGTTTAGAAGAAAAATAAAAAATTAGTTGATAAATAAGAGTTTAATGGTGATACATGTTAGATTTTTGACAAGCGTATCAATGTTATCGCATATTACAAATTTTATAGAAGAGATCGTCTCTACATGAACTTGAGTTACCTAGTTTCTTCATATACAAGTAAACTGTTTAATAATTATGTATAACAAATTTAATCCAAATTTCATTGGTTTAATGGAAATAACGAAAGTAGCGAAAATAACAAAAATAATGAAATTAGTAAAATATGTAAAATTACGAAAACAAGTAAAATATATTTAATTAATTCAAGAGAAACATATGATTGAATTCCTTTGTTCTTACACTTAGTATCCAAATAATATTAATACATATAAATCATTTTCTATGCACACATTAAATCATCCCGAATCAATCTCTCGCATTGGAGAATTATAAGAATGTTTACTGACTATTAATTCCTCGCATATGAAATAAATATCCCAACATTATAATTATAATCTCGTGTTATTTACCATCAAAACGTTATGCTCTATTCCTAGCAATGTAATGTAAAAAGTAAATTCATTTAGTTCAAATTCTAAGAGTATTTTCCAATCAAACTTAAAATTCAATTTCATAAAACTAGTGATCAAATAGAATCAAACATTACAAATATAATGAAATAACCAGTAATAAGTAGAAAAGATTATATATATATATATATATATATATCAAAAGAGATACATAAATGTACGAACATTACATCCAATTCTTCATAGAAATTAGTCGATCATTGTGTAGAACACAAGATCAACAAAAGAAATGATGAATGATGCAATCCACATTCACTTTTCTGCAACTCCAGCTCCACTTTTTTTCTCTTCTCTCTCCTTGCTCACACTGTTCTTCCTCTGGTTTCTGCTTTTTTTCTTGTTTCTCCTTTTGCTGTGCATGACTTTTAAACGAAATGATTCAAGAGATGTCAGACCAAATAGCTCAAACGAGTGTTACTCTCCCAAGCGAGTTGCTTCCTTCATGCTGAAGATGTCACTCACCTAGGCGAGTGATGGCTAGCCCAGGTGAGTTGATAACTTCATGCTGAAGGAGCGTTACTAACTCAAGCAAGTTGATTGCTAGCCCAGGTGAATGACACTATGAAATTCTTCATAATAATCCTTAGTACTCTTCATTTTGGGTTGATTTTTGGATCCAACAAATAACCATCAAAACATAAGAGATGCATTGATAAAATTTTCATATTTAAACAAAAACATTTATAAATGTACAATATGTAAAAAAACTAAAATTAAGAAAAGTTTATAAGAAAATTACTAAAATTAAAATATAAATGTTAGTATTCTAATCCCAAAAATAACTAAAATATGACATTTATCAATACCAAAGAGTGTAAAATAGATTCAATCCTAAATCATCATTTCCATGACTTTTAAGGTAATTTGTTAAAAATTAATAAACATACCATAAATAATAAGTTGTGATTAAATAATAATGTAAAATAGTTTATAACCCTTTGTCTCTCGATAAACAATTACCTCATACTGTATAGAAAATGAGGTTGCCATTTTTCACACACACACACACACACAAATAATCCCGTTTACCGTTAAAAAAATACAAGGCATAAAAACCAGACCCAATTTTGATTTTCATTTTACACACGAGAGAAATATTGAACGTACACCCCAAAAATTGAGGTATGGGTGAAAAGTAGAAAGAGATAGACATGGCTAAGGATGAATTCTTTATATAATTAAAAGAGATTTAAATATGTTTAATATCCATGTTAAATGGTCAAATTTTATTCTTAATTCTTTATAATAAAAAATTATTGTTAAGTTTTTAAAATATTAAAACTTTTATTGTGAATCTTTGTCATTAACTAAGTAATGATATATCATTTTATAAATTAATATTTTTAATATTATTAATAATTGTGATGATGTCAGTTCAAGAATGAATTTATAAATCTTATAAAGGAGGGGTTGAGAATTTTCTTTTTTTCCTTTATAATTGTTTAAATGTCTAATTTTTAATATATAATAATTTTAAAAAATATTATTTTTACATATAAAATTAAAACTAATTATATATTAATTAATGATAATTTAAATTGTTATTATAACAACGAAAAATACATAATTAATTTTACATAATTTTACACTAATCATTACTTTAATCCTTGAAATAAAACAACAAACACAACTAAAGAATTCACACAATTTTATACTAATTAACATTAATTATTGTTATAATAATATACAAAATTAATTTTATATAATTTTATACTAATTAATTTATATATATATATATATAGATGAAAAATTTCAAGAGAGATGGACTCAAGTCCTATCTCCTCCCTTTAAATCCATCCCTGACGATTAAAATTTAAAATAAAAATTTTAATATATCATTTCAAAACAAAATTTGATATATTTAAGCTAATAAAAGAAGATAAAATGTAGATACCTGCAAGTCCGCAACAAATTGGTCAGGAAACAGCGGTCGGATGGATTTTGTCCGGTGATACGACGGAAAGCAGCTAAGCACTTGAACGGTTGTAATTTGCCGGGAAAACAGTCAAAACCGTGTAGTGGGATCTTATTGCTATTCTAGACTTCTAGTATCTTTTTAGTGAATATATTATGTTTTGAATTCTTTTTTTGGATAAATAAATATTTAAAAGTATTCTTTTTATTTTCTTAAATTTTATATTTTAATAAATATTCATAAATTTGTGAAAATTCATAAAATTCATAAATATATGCTTAACGAATACTTTAAGTGAATATGACGGATTTTCATAAAATATTTTCTACTCCGGTGATGTTGCGAAAAGCAAATTTTTGAAAAGTATGAAACAAATTTTCATCCAACTAGGTGGGTGACAAGAGGTTACTTACTTATATAAAGGGAGGGTCGAGCCCCTATATTTATGTATTACGAGGAAGAGAAACTTGTGCCACATCCCTCAACAAAAAAGATTTACATACAGAGGGAGGATCCATATACACATGTAAACCTGAGCTTTTTTAAGAAATTAATAATCAAAATTTATAAACAAGATTTTATTTAAATAAAAGTTTCTTAAAAAAGTATTTTTTTACTATATTATTAATACGAAATATCTTAATTAACCTCCCTTAAAAATCTGATTAGTCATCTTTATCATTCACTGCTCAATCCAAAAACATATATTTGAGACTGCATTATTCATAATCATTATTAGCCTTATTGTTATTTGAGCTATTGCATTATTCATTAGCATTATGACCTGACACCCGACTGCTTGTACTTGATGGTAGACAGCTTCATGTCATCGGTGGACATGGAGTCGCAGTTTCACGTTGAGCTTTGGGGAAAGAAGTGTCACGTGTTGCTGACTAATTGAAATTAATCTAAACCATTAGATAAAAAAAAAAAAAAAGAGGGTACGAAATTCATACTCTTAAATCTTAATCCTAAAATAACTAGATACATTCCCCTTGAAAGTTATAATATATTTTATCATCTATCTATGCCTATAATTATGGTGCATAGCGAGGTAAAGTCGGCTGATTTAATTGCGCAAATTTTAATGATGTGAAGCTAGTAATTAAGTACGTTCAAATCACTGCCAGTATAACCAGACCTCTACAGGAATCACTGGACAAAGCTAAGAAACTATTATTTCATTTTTGCTGAAATGCAAAAATGTAAACTTTAAACATTCAAATTCACTCGGGAAAATAACATTGCATTGTTGACAAATAAACATGACTACCAACACGAGCTATATAGGGGCACCTAAGAAACACGACTAACAAACAAGTTTAATAATTTCGGTAAGATTAAAAATGCAATAAGCATTAAATACCCGACGCCAGTTGAAGTCTCAAATAACTCATCTAAAAGTATTCACTTGGGACCACCTCCAAGTTTGGTCATCATTTTCGCAATTACAGGAGCTACCTTTGGATTTGATTGGTGCTTGGCAAAATTAGCAGGGTTCTTCATAACTGCACACAAAACAAAAAATAAAAAAGGAGAAATTGGAATTAATTATCAGCAAATCAAATATTTTCTACATATTTACTGTAACTGGGTCATCATCAACTTCCTATCGAACTTGACGTTTCCTAATAGATCTTTTCAAATGGTCATTTTATTCCTGAGCAGGTTTAACTAGTATGGATATGAAAAATTGTGTGTGTGCGCGTGTGTGTGTGTGTGTGTGTGTGTGTGTGTGTGTGTGTGTGATTGGTGCTTGGCAAAATTAGCAGGGTTCTTCATAACTGCACACAAAACAAAAAATAAAAAAGGAGAAATTGGAATTAATTATCAGCAAATCAAATATTTTCTACATATTTACTGTAACTGGGTCATCATCAACTTCCTATCGAACTTGACGTTTCCTAATAGATAGATCTTTTCAAATGGTCATTTTATTCCTGAGCAGGTTTAACTAGTATGGATATGAAAAAAAGTAAGTGTAAGTGTGTGTGTGCGTGTGTGTGTGTGAGAGAGAGAGAGACAGAGAGAGAGCAGTTTCTTATGAATTGCTATGTAGAGTTGTAAACGATAAAAAGTTCATTATTTCACATTTTATAAGCTGTACTTCAAAACTGTCCCAATGCCCATTCAATTCCTCACAACCAGTAGCCAGGTCAATCAATTTCATTTGGTCTTATGCCCAAACAGGATAGGAACTACTAAATGTGTGTGAGACAGACAGCGCGAGCGGAGAGCTGGGGATTTATATATTTCTGTGTCTTGTCAATTACTGAGTATTTAAATCCAAAAATAACCATGCAGAGACGAGCACATGGCACTGCAGTTTCAATTAAGTCAGAAATTTATAAATATTCAAGCTTTGACAACGTCAAATGGGTTCTCAAATAGATAGAAGTCCAATTAACTAGAATAGAAAAAGAATGGAACCAAACATTAGAACTGATAATTACCATCTTGAAGAGCAGCCATAATCTCTGGATCACCAAATGACGCCATTAGTTCAGGGTCCTGAGAAATGTTATCAAGCAACATTTGATATCAAAACAAAAATAAGCATTGTGCGCATGTTCATTAGGTAGAGAGGATTTTTTTTTAGAGCAACTCAAAAGCACACAAAAACATCCAAAGGCCAGATTTTACTTACATTCAAGATTTTGCTAAAATCAATGTTTCCAGGCATGCCCCCAGCCCCTGGGAAGCCCCCAGGCATGCCACCGGCCCCTGGGAAGCCCCCAGGAAACCCACCAGGCATGCCTCCAGGATTTCTACTGGAAGATGATTGCTCTTGCTTCTTAGCCTTCTCATAGGCAGCCTGGAAAAATACACACCAAATTAGCAACTAAATAGGTATAACATTTTATGGCATGCTCTATTTTAGCATATCTATATCATAATTGTGAACCTGAGCTTCAGCACGGCGCCGCTGCCTCTCACGCTCCTTTTTTTTATCCTCTCTTTCTTTGTGCAGCCTTTCATATTTCCGACGGTGTTCCTCAATCTTGTGAGCATTTGGTTCCACCTAGGCAATCCAATATTTACAATGAGACACCAAATAATACTTCAAGGTATATGTCCTTTTATGTTTACAGGTAAATCAATTCAAGGAATCCATCACTTATGAGGATAACATCACATACTGTAAAAAAAACAACAGATTGCACTGGTTGTATGGCCCACAACTAGAGGCTGTCATCAGTGGAAGATAAATGACATGAAGGGACAAGAAAGCAAACCTTTTTAAGTACAGCATTTATTTCCTCGTCATAGTCTAACTTTGAAGCCACATGAAGATCCTTTGCAGCTTCTTCCCATTCACCAAGCATTGCTCGTGCTATGCCACGTGATTTGTATCCTTTAGCAGAATCAGGATTAATCTGGAAAAAGCAATACAAAATAAAAATCCTTGTATACAGGAACAAAGAAATGTTACTGAAACCAGTGTTGTTAAATGGCAGCGCTATGGCCGCCATAGGCAATTTGGAAAGGGAGGCCCACTATGGCAGTGGCATAGGCTGCAATGGCATGTTTATATGGCAGAATTTTGGTCTTCGGCGATTGCTAACACTGACTGAAACCCATAATAATCCCTCAATCCAGTTGTCAATTTGTCATATGCACAAGCAGGGGCAGAACAAAAAAAAAAAAAAAAAAAAAGAAGCAAGAGTGCTCTACAAAACAATTTTAGAAGGGCAGATTTGACATTTATAGGAGTGACTGCCTTAAGAGTTATGTAACACGAGAAATATTTGGTTTTCAGATCCCACCCCCCCAAAAAAAACAAAAAAAAAAGAAAAAGAAAAACCAAAGCCCAAATTTAAAAGAAATGCTTAGATCCTATATATTTCAAGGATCATGCACTTCATAGGGGAAAAAGCTCCCCCAAAATGAGTTTAGTTAAGTGAGAAAGTGTGTATTTACCAATAATTTGATTGAAGTGCATCAAGATCTTAACCCATTAAGTATTTTTGAATGGATATTGCCTTACTTGCTCACATTTAAGACAAGTTTACTCTAGTGCCTTGTTCTTTTAGAGAAAAATGCAACAAAAACATTAACCACGTACACTTTATTCACAGATCTATTTTATGACAAGCAAGGATGTAATTCAGTTTGTCAGCCTAAGCAACATAGGGGAGAGAATATAACCTCCAAAGCAGCATTTGCATCACGGATTGCAGCATTGGGTTTCTTCATCTTTATGTAAACACTGGCTGTAAATGATTTATAAAATATTAAGAATTAATCCTTATCTTGGTGATAAAAACAATGTAGAAAGAGAACAATTAAATCAAGTCATACCTCTAGTTCCATACATTATGGCAGAGGTAGGATTGAGTAAAATAGCTTCTGTTAAGTTCTCAATCGCCTCGTCCAACTTACCTGCATTACATAGTCAAATGATCTCCAATTACTGTTGCAGTTTTAAACAATACGCCAGGAAGAATAGCATAAACACTTGATAGATGATTGAATTTGGAGTATTTTGGGATTGAGTTTAGTGGGAGAGTTTGCAACTTACGCTGTTCAAAAGATGTAGCATATTTTGTTAATGGAAAAAAAAATTATCCATTCTAAAGATCATGGACAGAGGTGAGTTAGACCAAACCACATAAAAAAATTGTCTTATTATTATTGTCGGTGTGTTTTCATTTCCTCATCCTTGTATGTTTATTATGGATCCTCATCAACAAGGGCTATCAGAGCCTGCGGTAGATTGAGGGAAGATAGTCATATGAGCATGATGGAACAGAGGGTAATATCATCCAATGACACAATCAACACCTGCTTGTTATCTAGGGTTCCACATTCTAAGCTAGGGAGTGTGTTTCCCCACACTACTGATTCTATGAAATTTGAAATGCTGCTCTTTGATTGGACGAATAATTGCTCAAAATGCACAATACATGTTCTTTAAGTATTTGTGCATACAACCAGTTATAGCATTACCTAAACACTTTGAGAAGAGGTAGTATTTATTAGCTGGTAAGAGGTCACATAAACTTAAACTGAGGATGTAAAGCATCGAACTCCATATGTTTAGCAATGATTTCAAAATGATAAATAACAAAAGAAAGAATGCATCTAGCAATAGGGTTGGCTCCAGACAACACAAATAATGTCAGTTACCTCCTATGAACCAGACAGATATACAGTTTCCTTATACAGTAAATTTATTTTAAGAAAAATATCCTTGAATCCAACAGGGTTCCTTCCTGCCTACCTTACCATCTACAAGAGTTCACAACCCGAGCCATCCCAAAAAGAAAAATACTAACTTACCCCAATGCCCGGTGGCTCCTCACTATGCGAAGGTATGGGAGGTCATTATACACAGCCTTATCCTTACATATGCAAAGAGACTATTTTCATATTTAAACTCATGATCAACCGGTTACCAAGACAGAACTTTATCGTTGTGCCAATCCAAAAATTGTAATATATCTTACTGCATTCTTTTTCTGAGCATTCTACCTATCATTGACACAGATACATAAGACCACTCCTCTTAATGTTTTTGTATTTCCTTTTTACTTGCACAATTGTTGTGAATCCTTCCACATCCCAGACGATTGCCATGTAAAAAGAAATAAATAAATAAATCACATATATGCATCAGCATTATTCGCTTTACAATGAATGTTACCTTCGGAAATAGCATCCATGGCTTTAATTTTGGCCATCTGCGATGCATCACGATTCTCTTCAGTAACCTCGACAGAGGGGTCTCCCATCTGAAACGTGACACTCATTTGCCTTAATTAAAAACCCAAATGCAACATGAACCAACTAAAATTTTATTTTTTTATTTACAAAAACTAAAATAAAATATTAAAGAAACCTTCTGTGGAGGATCATCATCAGGCTCACAGGTTTCACCCTCAAGCTCAACATCGGATTCAATTATTTCATCGTCCTCTTCTTCTTCTTCTTCTTCTACCTTCTCGTGCTCCTCCGTAGCATCCTCTATGTCCTCATCGCTCTCCACGCCCGTCTTCCGTACACAATAAAAAGCAACATATATAAGGATTCACACACAGCGCGCGAGATTTATTTATTTTTTTATAGAAAAAAAGGAGTCGCGAGTATTTATAGAACATTAGGGTACCGATTCGGAATAAGTAGATTCAGGAAGTTTCGCGCCGAGACTGAAAAAAAGAAGAATCAAAGACAGTAAGTTAATGATAATAAAAGTGTGGTCTTGGAACGCAAATACGAGTGCTGATTAAATTGAATTGAATTTTATTTATTTTACCTTTGAAGATAGTCGCGGAAGAAGGAGAGTGAAGGATCGGCGAGGAGGGAAGGGTTGGACTTGCACTGTTCGATGAAATGCTTCAATTGATTGAGTTTTGATGCGTCCATGTTTGTGTTTGTTTGGTGTGGCAGCGCGGCGCAGTGATGTTTTCTTCGGTGGTTTTTATGTTACACGACAGGGTCTAGACTTTTCTTGACGGATTGGGCTTCTAGTAGCTTCTATTTGGATATGTGTTAGGGAATACTACTTTAGCTATTAACGCCCACCGTAACTCAACTCGACTCTCCTTTTCGTATCCTAGGATTGCATTGGATTTGGGAAGATTCAATTTTTATATTTTTTAAAAAAAGGTGAATATCTCAGCAAATTACAAAAGTTTTCTTATTCTTTACCAAAAAAAAAAAAAAAGATTACTTTACCCAAAAACAGTATTTTTTTTATTTTCTTATTTGATTTTAAACATTTAATTATTGACAAAAATATGCTCGTCTCATTTCAATTGTAATAAAGGAGTGATCAGAAATAAATTTTCATCCTTGCTTCCACAATATGGCTAAATTAAAAGTATAAAAATGTTGAAAACCCATACATTCATATTCTTTCCTCGTAGCCAACCTATCCCAATTGAGCTAGTTTATCCCCTTGCTCGAGTTTTAAATTAATCCCCACAAAAAAGAGTTCAACATTCTCTGAATTTTTTTCTGAAGAGTTTATGGAAGCATAAAAGTGTTAATGCAATAAGAAGAAATTGTCTGAGCAACTGATTCTTTTTTAGCTTTTGAGAGATGTCTCTAAACAGTGTTGTATCTTCCTCCAAATTCTATCCCTCATCTGAGCAACTGGTATTTTGAAACCAGACATCATAGGACCAGGCGTGAACATCCTAGCTGCCTGGACATTCCCTGTGAATAATGATACTGATTCAAAATCCACTTTCAACATTATGTCTGGCACATCAATGTCATGCCCACATCTTAGTGGCATAGCTGCTTTGCTCAAAAGATCTCATCTCCATTGATCACCACTGCCATAAAATCTGCCATAATGACTTCTGCAGACATAATCAATTTTGAACGCAAACTCATTGTTGATGAAACACTTCACCCTGCAGATGTTTTTGCCACAGGTTCTGGTCATGTGAATCCATCAAGAGCAAATGACCCTGGGTTAGTTTATGATATTCAACCTGATGATTATATACCTTATCTGTGTGGTCTAGGCTACAGCGATACCGAAGTTGGGATCATTGCACACAAAGCAATTACGTGCTATGAGACTTCAAGCATTCCTGAAGGAGAGCTTAACTATCCTTCATTTTCTGTTGTGCTTGGTTCCCCGCAGACATTCACAAGGACTTGTGACAAATGTGGGTGAGGCCAACTCATCTTATGTTGTCATGGTTGTCATGGTTGTGGCACCAGAAGGGGTTGAAGTGAGGATCCAACCAAAAAAACTTACCTTTTTAGGAGAAAACCAGAAAGAGACATATTCAGTGTAAGGAGCCCTATCTCGGTAAACTTTGTATAAGACAACAATGTTAGCAAGCACCAAACAGTACTACAGTAGGACTAGTGCAATGGTCAAATAATTGCCTTGCCAGCTACAACTGGTATTAAGTGGCAAGTGTCAATCATACCACAACATTTTCTTTTCTATTTTCATTCCATCATTGAATAAGGAAAATTTAAACTAGAACTCCTTTGAAATCTTCCTTCCAAGTTCGGACATGAATGTGGAAAATGAAATAGAATAAGAAAATCTCTTGACAGGTAAAATTTGTCAGCCAACCAAACAATGAAAGATTATTTTGTTCAAAATATGCAATCAAACAGATGTGAACATGGAAAGGATGATGCGACAATAAAAATGAACAAATTACATGGGTCTTAAATAACCAAGCTTAATAGAAAATGCAGATAGGTGCCAGATATTTCTCTCAACTGAAACTTTCCAAGTAGCCAAATCTACAATACTTACGAACTAATTGATCAATTTGAGTGAATCATCAATTTTAAAGATGCTTATACTCCATGTTAAGTACTTGCTAGTTTCTACTTAGACATGGTTTTTTTATAGGAGATTCCTATCAGTGTCTGAATTTGTATCAAGGATTTCTGAATTAAAAGGCAGTACAAGTAAAGATGAAACCAACCAAATCACAATAACTACTCTAGACTCCAATTACCAAGATATTCTCTACATGACCCTACATTATTCTCTCCCCTACCATATAGCAGAACCAGTCACCCTTTCTCTGTCCATAACTTAAGACTTAAGAGGCCTCTCCATTGAGTCTGGTTTCCTATCCGTTTTCAAGCACACAGATTGATCAACCCCAAAAAACACTATCATAATGGCCACTATACCAAAGATTATACAGGTACAAGAAAAATGATTTATATTTTGTACTATACGCATAAATGCTTTAAAAAAGAACAACCAAAATAAAAACATATATTCATAATTAACATTTAACAATGAAAAGAAAAAAGTCAAAATCAATTCCTCTTACCTTGCCACTTGTTTTAGTGTTTAAGATGAACACACTGTCTGCAGTCATGGTCATTATTCCATTGAAGTTTTACAAAGTAATGAGAATGTATCAAATCAGATACCTTGAAGGCAGCCTCACCAATCCCAAATCCTAGTCCTTCACCAATTCCCAAAGCTAATATTAGCCCTAAACAAGAGGGCAACAAAGGTTTGTGGATGGGGCTAGAAGTTGGTATTGAACTATTGGTATAGCTGCAAGTTTCCTTATTTTAGGTTAATGTGGAAAAGGGATAAAGAGAAAAAAGAAGATCCACTTTTTGATGATTTGAGCTGAGCATGGATGATGAATTCTAAAAGGGCATTGGATTGGAAAACCAACGTTTTACGGTTTTAGCAACTGGGCTTTTGCTCTGGGGTGCCTTCCCGCGTTTTCTCAAACTATTTGGTGCCAAAATGCTAACTTGTAATAAGACAATGGAAGACAGTAAACTGTTTTTTTTTTTTAATATATAACAGAATTAAGATTTTTACACTATTATCAATTAATTAAAACATATTTTAGATATGACTTTAAATTAATTATTATAACAGCTTATAAACTTACTATTTATATAGTTTGTTTGCTTTTTAAATTCAAAAAGATCAAATTAATTTTAAAAATTAGGAAAATAATAATAAAATTTCAAAATTAATGTCTATAATAACGTGTGCACATGTTAGCTAAACCGCTCGTGTATATATATGAAAAGTCTAAATACCTTTTGATCCTTATAGTTATACTTACTTTTCAATTTGGTATCATAGTTTAAAACATGTCAATTTAGTCCTTATAGTTGTGGGTTTTTCAATTTGGTCTCGTTGTGAAATCATTGTTAACGTCATTTGTTCGATGATGTGCCTGAATTTCGGGGGAAGGGTTGGATTTGTGACGTTAGAATAGGCGTTATTTAGAGAGGGAAAAAAATAATAAAAGGTGTGTATACGACAGTTGTTTTTGGTGGTGGTGGTGGTTTGCCATTGTAGAAGGCTGGGGTTGATGAACAAGAGAATGAGTAATATGTCAAGGGTAGAAGAGGAAAGTTCAATGAACAGTAATATGTGGTGGTTAATAAAAAGTTGGATAAAAATGCAATTACAGGCACTAAATTGACATGTTTTAAACTATAGATACCAAATTAAAAAATGCAACTATGGGGAACAAAATGATATTTAAACCTATAGAAAACATATTAAGTGAGAACTTTCTTATTATAAGAAATAAGAACCATAAGTTTTTTTTTTTTACGCGAGGGTGACAAGAATAAATATTGATTGTTATATATGTGTATATGAAATTTGCTAATTAACGTACACCAACTGGCTTTTTTTATTACTAGTAAAAGTTAGAGTTACACCTTGGATGTATTTTTACTTTTTTTAAAAAATAGTTATAATTTGTTATCTTCTTCTTTCTAAAAAATAAATCATTTGTAAAAAATAAATGAATGTAAGTTAGTACATCCTACACACATTTGTTAATATATACTCATTTATATTTTAGGAGTAAGTTAGTAAATTACAACATGTGTCTTTTAAGATAATTATAGTTAGAATTTATTAACTTACTCCTTCTAAAAATAAGTGGACTTAATTTAGTAAATTTATATATGAAACTAAAAGATAAATATACATAACATTTTCAGTAACTAATATTTAATTTTAGTATTTTATTATGAATAATTGTGTTGTTAGGAGATATTATTTTTAACTTTCTTAAAATGAGATTTGTTATTGTTATAGATGTCCCCATCACTCATCAATATAAAGTGATTAAAACAACCCAACACTACTATAAACAACATTAAGACCACACATAACTTTTTTAAAAGCCAATAAATAATAACAAACAAGTTGAGGAAATTTATGCCATTGCAATTGCATAACTTAAAACCTTACATTTTTGCACAACTCTCAGTTTTAGTGTGCGTAAAAAAAGTTAATCAGATATTATAATGGCTGTGTTAGTGCTCTAAGAAGACAAAACAACACAGTTAGAGAATATGGCTGAAAACATATAACGAGGGATAGGAAACAAGAGAATAAATATAGAGAAATGTGCATGTATCTGTTGTTAAGAAATGGACAAATGGTAGACTAAAGACAATGCTCTTTCACCCGGCTTTTCTTTTCACTGTTGAGTTCAAAGAGGTTCAACTGATAGAATTCTCCCAATTAATTTAGCTTTCCCTTTAACTAATATAGTGTCTTCTAGATCCTCTCTAAGTGACTCTTGATTTTTCAATCAATTTGAATTTGAAGTCGTTATTGATGTTTGCACTTCTCTAACTCAACAGAGGAGAATTATATATGGTAATAACTACAATCACAACTTTGGTATTAAGAGCTCAATACGCCAATTGCCAAGCCGTCTATAATTATTAGCTTAATCAAACATGGTGCAAGTTGAATGAACCTAATGTTTAAAATTAATGATGCCTGCAATGTACTACTCTACGTCTGAACACACCAACTGAAAGAAACCATATAAATATTTGCTATATACTCAAAGAATCTTGTAATAATATATGTGGCCTGTCGAGGCTTAGCCTTGTTTTGACCTGTCTTCTCACAAAAAAAACAACAATCTTACTGTACACGACAATGTGCACTTGAACAACAGCGTATAAAAATGTTTACATTATCACTTCATTCCTATGCATGACAACGGGACTCAAACTCGTGGGTACCTGTCTGAATCCGCCCCAAATTTAATGGAAAAAAACCGAATTTTTCGGATTCGAGTTCGGGTTCGAATTTTTCCCGGTTGTCAAAAGCGGGGGCGGGGCGGGTATGGGGTTACTGATACCCGCCTCCGCCCCCCTCCCCGTCCCGTAATAAATAATATTAAAAAAATAAAAAAATAAAAAAATATATTATTTTCTAATTTTTTTAATTGAATTGATTGATTTTATTTTGTAATTTTAAAATTATAATCCCATATTTTAAATGTAATTTTGTTATTATTATTTTTTTGTTACATAATTAACTTTTTTATCCGATTTTTCAATAAAAAAAATTATATTATTTTTTTATTTTTTAAATTTTAGTGAAATAACAGGGACGGGATGGGGCGGGGAAAACCCGACCCCCAGCGAGGGTGGGGATGGAGATGAGTTTTAAAACCCGACAGGGAATGGGATGGGGGCGAGGAGCGGGTTTGGAGACGGGGACGGGAAATGTAATACCCGCCCCCGTCCCGCCCCGTTGTCATGCCTATTCATTTCAATTAATTTATTTATATAATTATTTCCACAAATTTAAAATTTCTTTCTACATGAAGAGTTGTTAGATTCTGTAAATTGTGATCATGATCACTATTCCTGCTGTAGAGCTCTAGAAAGAAAAAAAAAAAACTTATTAATGTTCTTGTAGAATTTCGGCATAGAATGTTTAACTAGTACTACATCGCATAGGCCAGTGAAATGAATTTTGAACAAAAATAAAACCTTGAAAGGTTATTTAGAGGGGGGGAAAACAGCTATTTACCATAACGTAGAGCTATGCCGCATACACATTACAAATGGATGCACTTGCACAACTCCAATTATTAGTTAACGACGCAGAATAAATAGAATCACAGCACAAGACATATAACCATGCCGGCCAAGCTCATTACATGCCATCAGTAACACGTTACTCACTAAATGTTATCGGGTCCTCAGTCCTCACATGCATATGCCGGCCTTGTTACACACTGTTGAGACTGTACAGCATCTATCTTCCTTATATATATTGATATTGCGCGTGTTTTTAAAGCACATTGAACCAAAGAATCTTTGCCTTTCATTCTTCTCCATCCAGCAGAACATGGACTCTTTCTTTTTCATTGCTCTCAATTTCGTGTTGAGCTTCCACATTCATTTTGCTCATGGAAATGAACTACCTTCTGCCGCAAGCAGTTCAAAAACATATATTATCCATGTGGAGGGGCCACAGGGTAAGAAACTTGCTCAATCAGAAGATTTAGAGAGCTGGTATCATTCATTCTTGCCACCTACTATTATGAGCTCTGAGGAACAGCCTCGGATGATTTATTCATACCGGAACGTGATAAGTGGTTTTGCTGCAAGACTCACTGAAGAAGAACTGAGAGCTGTGCAAAAGAAGAATGGCTTTATTTATGGGCATCCCGAAAGGATACTGCATCGTCAAACCACGCATACCCCACAATTCCTGGGGTTGCAGCAAGACATGGGATTTTGGAAGGAATCAAACTTTGGCAAGGGAGTTATTGTTGGGGTGGTCGATTCTGGAATCACACCCGGTCATCCTTCGTTCGATGATGCAGGAATGCCGCCACCACCACCCAAATGGAAAGGGAAATGCGAACTTAATGCGACAGCTTGTAACAACAAACTAATAGGAGCAAGATCTTTCAACCTCGCTGCGACGGCAATGAAAGGAGCAGATTCACCAATTGATGAGGATGGACATGGGACTCACACAGCAAGCACAGCAGCTGGTGCATTTGTTGATTATGCAGATGTACTAGGAGAAGCCAAAGGAACCGCAGCTGGGATTGCCCCTTACGCTCACCTAGCAATGTACAGAGTATGCTTTGGAGAAGACTGCCCTGAGAGTGACATATTGGCGGCATTGGATGCAACTGTGGAGGATGGCGTGGATGTAATATCAATATCCCTCGGCCTAAGCGAGCCACCTCCATTTTTCAATGATAGTACTGCAATAGGTGCATTTGCAGCAATGCAGAAGGGAATCTTTGTAAGTTGTGCAGCAGGAAACTCTGGCCCTTTCCATGGCTCCTTAGTTAACAGAGCCCCATGGATCCTCACAGTTGGAGCAAGCAATATTGACAGAATCATTGCAGCAACAGCAAAGCTGGGAAATGGGCAAGAATTTGATGGGGAATCTGTTTTCCAGCCTTCCGATTTTTCTCCAACATTGTTACCCTTGGCATATGCTGGAAAGAATGGCAAACAAGAAGCTGCATTTTGTGCTAATGGATCCTTGAATGATAGTGATTTCAGAGGCAAGGTTGTTTTGTGTGAGAGAGGAGGAGGTATAGGAAGAATTGCCAAAGGAGAGGAAGTAAAAAGAGTAGGTGGTGCAGCCATGATTCTCACGAATGATGAAAGCAATGGCTTCAGTCTCTCAGCTGATGTGCATGTTCTACCTGCAACACATGTAAGCTACGATGCTGGACTTAAGATTAAAGCCTATATAAATTCCACTGCAATACCTGTAGCAACCATTTTATTCAAGGGGACTATAATTGGAAACTCCTTAGCTCCTGCTGTTGCATCCTTCTCTTCAAGAGGTCCCAACTTGCCAAGTCCTGGTATTTTGAAACCAGACATCATAGGACCAGGCGTGAACATCCTAGCTGCCTGGCCATTCCCTCTGAATAATGATTCTGATTCAAAATCCACTTTCAACATTATGTCTGGCACATCAATGTGATGCCCACATCTTAGTGGCATAGCTGCTTTGCTCAAAAGCTCTCATCCTCATTGGTCACCAGCTGCCATAAAATCTGCCATAATGACTTCTGCAGACATAATCAATTTTGAACGCAAACTCATTGTTGATGAAACACTTCACCCTGCAGATGTTTTTGCCACAGGTTCTGGTCATGTGAATCCATCAAGAGCAAATGACCCTGGGTTAGTTTATGATATTCAACCTGATGATTATATACCTTATCTGTGTGGTCTAGGCTACAGCGATACCGAAGTTAGGATCATTGCACACAAAACAATTATGTGCTCTGAGACTTCAAGCATTCCTGAAGGAGAGCTTAACTATCCTTCATTTTCTGTTGTGCTTGGTTCCCCGCAGACATTCACAAGGACTGTGACAAATGTGGGTGAGGCCAACTCATCTTATGTTGTCATGGTTATGGCACCAGAAGGGGTTGAAGTGAGGGTCCAACCAAATAAACTTACCTTTTCAGGAGAAAACCAGAAAGAGACATATTCAGTGTCATTCAGCCGTATAGAGTCGGGTAATGAAACTGCAGAATATGCTCAAGGGTTTTTACAATGGGTCTCTGCCAAACACAGTGTAAGGAGCCCTATCTTAGTCAACTTTGTCTAAGACAATAATGTTAGCAAGCACCAAGCAGTACTACAATGGGACCAGTGTACTGATCAGAGGCACAATTGGTGTTAAGTCGCAAATCGCAACTTTACCACAGCATTTTCTTTTCTATTTTCATTCCATCAATGCAATATGGAAAATTTGAACTAGATCTCCAAAAGAGTTTGAATGTTCCTTTTAAGTTCAGTCATGAATGTGAAAAATGAAATAGAAAAATAAAATCCTTGTAGATTAAAAAAATTGTCAGCCAACCAAAAAATGAAACATTATTTTGTTCAGAATATGCAATGGAATAATAGTTAACTTATGAAAGGATGAAACAACATTAATAATATAAAAAATACAAGGGAGCTAACTAACCATGTTTAATGGAAAATGCGAATATGGGCTAGATATTTCTTTCAACTGAAGCTTTCCAAGTAGCAGCAAAATATACAAGACTAATTAACTAATTGACAAATTTGTGTAGACAATCATATATAAAGATGTTTGCACTCATTTTAAGTACTTAGACATAGGCTATGTTTGTCAAAACTAACTGAAAAGTTAATTAGAAGTTGAAAAGTTAACTTATTAAATCATAAGAGTTCGATAAAACTAACTGTTGAAGTAACTAAAAAATATAAAATGACGAAAATGAACTATTTAAGAAGGATAATAAGGAAACTGAAAAAATATTTTAAGAATAAAAAATGAATAAAATATAAAAAACTAAAAGCTAGCGTTTTAAAAAACGCTAGTTCAAGTAGAATTTCAAAAAACACTAGAAGATACTAAAAAACACTTGTTTACTGAACAATCAAACAAGTTTTTCAGCTAATATAAAAAGCTAGAAACTAGCTTAAATGGCTTACCAAACATAGTCATAGTTTTCAAGCACAGATCAAGCAACCCCAAAAACTAAAAAACTACATACCCCATTGCCCAGAGGCTCCTCGCTATGCAAAGGTAAAGGGGGGATATTATACGCAGTCTTACCCTTGCATATGCAAAAAGACTGTTTCCGGATTCGAACCCATGATCAACAAGTCACCAAGGCACAACTTTACCGTTATGCCAGAACAACCCCAAAAACACTTTAGCAAAATGCCCCTATACCAAAGATTATAGATACAATAAAAATTATTTATATTTTATGCTATACACAAATGCTTTAAAAAAAACCAAAATTAAATTATATTCATAATCAACAATCAAAAGTCATAGTCTAACATTCACCATTAATTTAAGCTATGATTAACTATGAAAACCGATGATATGGACATTGGGACACCAAATTTTATACATACATACATACATATATATATATATATATATATAATCTACATGGCAAAAATTTAAATTGATTATTAAGATTTATATCTTCACATTCTAAAAACAAAGTTGTTAAACTTTACAATTTCCATATGAGAATGACCATTACAAAAAGAATACTAAGCAGAATTTCACAATGCAATCTTTACAAAAAAAATAAATCCCACAATAAGAATCAGTCTGATAAGTGTCGCTCATTCTCTTGGCCCGTGTTCAAGCCATGTTGGAGAGGTGTCTGAGCTCAAAAACAGAATTTTGCAGTTGCAACACGACGGAGGGCTTCCTAACATGTGTTCATGGAGTGTTTGACAGTAGTGTCCAACACGCTGACATAGGAATGAAGTTTAAAAAAAACAGAAGATGTTGAAATTTATAGACAAAACAGAGCTGCAACAAAACATTTAGTGAAATTAGGAATGATGAAGTGTGAAGAACACACAACATAACATTAAAAAAAGTACGATATTTGATATATGTCATGGTTAAGTTGCAGCAGACCAGCAGTTCACAGAGGCTCTGTCCATCACTCCTCTGCCTTGTTAACTGGAAATCAGAGGTTAGAGGTGTAAAGACACAAGTGAATTCCCAAAAACAAATGACTTCATATTAGATTAAAAAAAAATGCAGTTAAGAAGATAGAGTAGCATTTGACAATATTAAAAAAAAAGAGACAGAAGGATGACTAGCGTGGAAGATAAAAAGACAACAGGAGAAGAAAAAACAGAAAAGTAGAAAGGCAGAAAGAAAAGCTACAAAGGGGTGAACTTCATCAGAAAATGGGTTGGTCAGGCAAAAATTGGGTGAGTTGGCTGGAATATGCTTGGGCTATCAGGTTTTGGCCAGAAAATGAAGGGGTTGAGGCACAAATGGGGCACTTTGTGTATGTCTGCCTATCCTCTGTGATTTGGCCGCTATTAAGCTGTAATTGTTGCCACTATGCTTCCTGCAGCACCCAGCAGCAGAATGACTCCAACACTGCAAAAGCAGCACTATTTGCTACTATTGATATCTATGTACTTAGCAAAATCTGAACAGATGAATAAAAAGAAAGATTTAGCAAAATGTGCAAGGTACTGATACTAATTAAAAGTTAGAAAACATCAATATAAGAAGAGCATGGGAATGGTGAAAAATAAACAGAAACCACTCGATGAAACACATTATTTCTATGTCTTAAGGAACTCCAACAAATACCAAAACAAGCACTCTTATAACTTCAACTAGTTTTATTTGTCGCTCTTAGGACAAAAACAACAGAATGGTGAAAAATATACAGACATCACAAACTCTTGATTAAAGTGAGCTTCTATTGGTCAATAGCTTTTAACAAAATTCATTGTGAAGATCCAGCATCCATTTCAGATAAATTGGGATAAGTTCATACCAAAAAATTACAGGTAATAGTTGACCCTAAGCCAATCAGAAAAAATAATGCATCCAATATTAGATCAGGAATTGGAATGTCAAGAGACCTCCAGATTGTCTCTTGTTTTTAGCTGGTTCATCATGATCAAAATCAGAAAATTTGACTTCTGTGACATCGAACGCCAGCAATGGCTGCAGAACAGAAGAAAAATTGAAACGCCTTCCAATTTATCAACCAAAACCAGGAGGTACATCAGGGTCTTCATCACTACAATCAGAAGGTGGTTTTTGCTCCACATCCATTGAAAATCCACGGGGCGGTGCATTGCTATTAACATCATCTTCACCAAGTGTATCCTGTGATGGATGGGAATCTTCTTTCTGCTCAGCAGTGAATCCTTGCTTCTGAACTTGCACCTTCCCTTTATCCTGCTCTTCGTGATTGTTATTATTCAAATGATTATGCAAGAGAGTGAAACCTGGTGGCTCATCGGGCTCATTTTCATGCAAAGTATCATCAGTCTCAGTAGCAGAAGCTGTTTCCCCTTGTCTCTGAATTGGCATCACATCAGACATGGACATCATAACCTCATCTTTCCCTTCCGGGTTTGCCAATTTGTCATACACAGATTGCACTGTTTCCATGATTTCACTTTTCATGTCATCTCCGGATCGGATTATTTGCCATAAACTATCGGATATCTGGCTCATTACTTTATCACTGGTTACAAAACAAACCAACCAAAATAAAACTTCCACAACAAGTACACCAGAGACACAACACGCCTTAAAAAAAACACATTTTAGAATTACACAATAGCTAAATGAGGGGGTAACTCACCCAACTTCTTCATGTATGGCATCAGAAAGTTGTCTAGGTTTCATATTTTCTGCTCCAGCACGATTGAGTGCCACTGACTGCTTCACAATTGAGGCAATATGTTGTCGTAACTCTTCCTGTCATAAATTATTGAATTCAGTATAACTGTCACGCAACCTTATGCTAGTTATTAAATTAATAAGAACTCAAGGTCATAAACAGCACGGTCAATTAAACGAAGCTCTAAAAATTCGCCACACTGTTACAGTGTTACTGACAATTACAAATCATAATCAAATTGAATTCTTTAATATCATTATGAAAGTAATGGACAGTTATGTAAAGTGTGATTGAGTTTTTTTTTTTTTTTTTCTATCAATTCATTTGATATAAACCCTAAAATTAGAAGAATGGGAATTGAGAAATGGGGAATTAGGAGGAACACATACGTTGTCCTTGAGCTTGCGAACGATCTTCAAACGAAGTCTGTCAAAGTCGCCATCGTCCTTGAGTTTTGCGATAACCTCTTCTTTGCCAACCACTTCTCCGCTGCTTCCCATCACTCACATCACATTCCTCCCTCGCAACACACAGAAACCTTGACCAACTCTTTTCTCCTCTATCACCCGCCAAATAAATATTTGCACTTATTATAAAAATAATTAATTATTATATAAATAAAATAATAATGTATTTATTGTTAATTGACCAAGGACTATAACAAATATAATTTCAAAAATTATTCTAATTAGTCTAAATTTTTTCAAGTGAGTAATTCTCTTGTGCATGACTCAATATTGTTTGATTAAACACATGAGGAATAATTGGATATATTTTTTTATGAAGATTATTACATTATTACATGTAGATATTGTATGATTCTTTGATAAAACATAATGAGATTGATTATTTTGAATTTGAATCTGACTACACGCAGATAAAGTGATATGGATTTTTTTTTTTTTTTTAGCTTAGCATCTCGAATTTGAGTATTAACATATAATTACGTTATATAGTCGAAAGAAAAACATCATATCATTATTGATATGATTTTATCTAGTTTAAATATGGCTATTTTTAATTTAAAAAACATATAATTTATAAAAGAAATTTTGAGTATGAATCCATAACTTACTTTAAGAGTAAAATATTCAACATTCCATTAAACAATTTTATTTATTGTATGTGTTCTTTTCTCTATATTTTATTAATTTGATATACGAGTAACTTCAAGTGTTTCTTCTATGGTTTTTTTAAAAAAATATATGTTATTTCTTTTATGTTTAACTAAAGTACTAATTCGTGTTTTATACGGGTGTTATGTATACAATATCTACATGTAATAATGTAAT
>PYAF01005118.1:45335-90644 GCA_007407185.1 Glycine tomentella | reverse complement strand
ATTAGTATCTTATATTATTTTTGATTTTATATAAATATTTGTTTTTAAAAATATTACCTTTATAAATATATTTGCATTTGTATATAAATTAATTTAGATTTATACAAATTTAAAATATAAATGTTAATAATAAAAAGAAAAAAAATGTGTTAACAGTATAAAAAGTTTTATAAAATCATTAAATCACAATTCATCATGTGTGATAAGTTTATTAATTTTTATAATAATTATTTTAAAATAATTTAAACTATGATTTATGATTGAATAATAGTATAAAACTATTTTATGTTAGCAGTACATAAACATGAATATCTATCTTTATAACTATATTAGTTTTTTTTTTCCTTTCTGAAAATGACTCATATTATTTCATGAAGAGTAATGTCATCAATAGAACGAGATGCAAAATGATAAATTTTACAACTAGCATTATTGTGGCTACCTTAGCTAAGGTGCGAACAACCACATTAGTTTATTTCCTACCAAACTTGCATAAAAGTTAGGGTTATTGGAAAGAATATATCTACAATGTCGTATATTCGAGTCCTTCTTCGAACAACTTGACTTGTACTTGTAAAGGAATTAGACATGTGGAATGTTAAATTTGAATATGACAGCAAGGGCGTGATTAACAACATCCATGCCTAGTGCATCCCCTTCTGAAACTAGAATGCACGATGCATCTTTAAGGATTTGGCCATGATGATGGAGCATGAATCACCTATGATGCAAATGCCACAACTTGTTTGCCCTTCTTGGTTGTGGAATGTAGCGTCAACAATGCATTTAAAGTAGCTAGTGGGAGGTTTTTGCCAAGCCTGAATGGACTCAACAAAATGGGGTGTTAAACTTTGACTTAGGACTCTTGCAGAGTAGTTCACTCGAATAAGAATGTTTAGCTCGAAATACAATATGACTCGCATCACCTTTGGGACCTTTCCAAAGGTTTTCATCGTGCCCTTTCCCAATATTTCAAAGGATGGTTCACAGTAATACACTTGTAGATTGATCAAGAAAATCGTTTATTTTATTTTTTAATTAATTTTTCTGTTTAATTATTATTATAAAAATAATTATAAATACTTAATTAAATGTGTAAATATTAGTAGACTAATGCGCTTAAGTGTTTTTGGAGTGGGTTATAAATATAAGGAAATTAAGTGTGGTAGATTAGCATGGCGTTTGCATCATCTTCAAATTCTTCAAATCTTTGGACAGCAATTGGGTACGAGCTGGAATTTAAAACTATATTGCTCAAAAATGAAATCAAGATTTTTAAAACATCATTTCATCTTCAGAAATTTTTAAATTGATAATATACATACTGTTCAAAAATAGTCATACCACATTTTCTGTGGGCCATCCTTGTCCACGTGACGGAAAACACGTGGCGAGCGTAAAGCCAGCGCAACACAAGAAGGGGCCCACATAGAAAGGCCACGTCATGAGAGACATGTAAGAAACGAACATAGTAAGCGATACGATGAGGTGGTCTGTTAGCGAAACAACGAAGGAAGTTGGGAAGGAGAATCAGCCGTTGCAATTCCCTCCACACGTTCCAGTTACCTTATCTTCCACCTCAGATACCTCTCTTCACCCTTCCATCATCTTCCTCTCCCTCCAGACAAAACATCACCACCACCTTCAACTTAATTTCCCAGTTACACTGCCACCACTTTGATTCCAAATAACCACCATCACCATGTTCACGGCTAGTAAACTAGCCTTCACATTAACACCACCTCGTCCATGCACTGCACCTTTGACACCAATCTCTTCCTTGTCCTCTTCTTCTTCTTCTTCTTCTTCTTCTTCTTCTGGTGTCAACTTCATTCAGTTCAATGGACGCCACTTATGCCTGCGGCGCAGGCTGTTTCTACTCTCTCCTAAGGCCACTGCAGATCAACAAGGTCTTAACAATAACATCTTCATATCTATAAAAGAATCATCATTCCTTGGCCATCTTCTAACAACTTCTTTTTCTTTCAGGGAAGGTTGAAGAATTTGAAGATGATTCAAATGTTGTTGATAGTAAAATCCTCCCATATTGTAGCATAGATAAAAAAGAGAAGAAATCAATTGGTGAACTTGAGCAGGAATTTCTTCAAGCACTGCAAGTATATATAGACCCAGAAGTTTTAAATTTGCTGCTGTGTTATTGTTTATATATTTTACGTGTGATCTGTGATGTGAATTTAAATTTGTTATTGGAATATTGGGTTTTGATTTGTTTTGTTTCCACAGGCATTCTATTATGAGGGAAAGGCTATCATGTCAAATGAAGAATTTGATAATCTCAAGGAAGAACTCATGTGGGAAGGAAGCAGCGTTGTCATGCTAAGTATGAGGCAACTTCGCTCGCTATAGTTGCAGCTGTTGTCATAACTTCATCTTTTTAAAGTCTTTATTGGTTGATTGTACAGGTTCTGATGAGCAAAAATTCCTGGAAGCTTCTATGGCTTATGTGTCTGGAAATCCAATTATGAGTGACAAAGAGTTTGATGAGTTGAAACTGAGGCTAAAGGTTTGCTATTTTCTTTTCATCAATGAAAATTTAAAACTCACTGATAAATTGAAGGGAAAAAAGAAGTAAAAATATATCATCTAGACTAAATCCAATGCTTAAGAACTTTGAGTAGATACTATAACACATTCTGTTTTTATTTGCACCAAGAATACCCCCAATGGATAACCGGAGACTAATTCCTTTCGAGGCATAGAGATCATCGAAGTACATTTTCCTTTTCCCAACAAAGTCTTCTCATTCACATGACTAGAAATCAAACCCTTGACAACATGCTTAAGGAATCTAATTATCTACCAACTGTGTTGGACCTTGGTTACTATAACTGTATAACAGATGTTTACATAAAAAGGACAATTAGTGCTGCTGCAGTTCATGAAATTTTTTACCACATAGGTTTCATTTTGGAAAGCTTGCATATGAAATGAAATAACACTCCTAGTAATTGTATTGGTCACTGAAATTAGGGAATACAATTGGAATTGCTTTAGTAGCAGAGTATCTCCCCCCTTCTTGTATTATTTACTGATCTCAAAACTGTTTTCCAGATAGAAGGGAGTGAAATTGTGGCTGAGGGTCCAAGGTGCAGTCTTCGTAGTAGAAAGGTGCGTGTTAATCTGTAATCTATTCTTTGATTTCAGTTTTGCTTGTCAGTTGTAGGCTTGCATTTTTATGAATAGTTGTTCTTTGATTAAATCATTCTTGCAATTATTATATAGAGGATGGAGTAATTAATTTTTCTTGTTTCATTATATAAAGATATTTGTTTTGGAATTCAAATATAAACTACTAAGATCTGTTGTATCACAAAGTACTGACAAGAGATATAGGATGATCTTTACTTGTCAAATCAAATGCTTCTTAGTCATTAGAATTCAGCTTGAGGATTTGAACAAATCATTTGGGATTCATGAATACTTGGATATGCTCTTTTTAATATTTATTCTTTACTAATTACAGTCTATTTATAGGTTTACAGTGACCTATCTGTTGATTATTTGAAGATGTTCCTGCTGAACGTCCCGGCTACTGTGATTGCATTAGGATTGTAAGTAGTTCTCCTTTCTCTTCTCTCCTTAAATATTTATTGAGTCAATAGGTTCATATTCTTTCTGCTCCCACATAGTATTTTATAATTTTCATATCAGTATCCACTTTTACTTTTTATTACTTGTCTTTCTTAAATAATTTTTTTTCATCCTAAAAGATAGATTGAAGTTACTGCTTGCATATGATATGCCTGGACTTTTTTTGCCTTTGATTTTAATTCTTATCCCTCTCATTCATTAGGTTCTTCTTCCTTGATGATCTGACTGGATTTGAGATCACATATCTGCTAGAGGTATGTTCCCCTCATTTTATCTTGCACCTAGCATAGCAAACTGATCATTTTGGATGCAGCTTGATTCCAGAATGTCATAGGATCTAATAGTAATTTTACATTTTTATGGTCCTTTTCTTTCATTATGTTCCATTCCCTTGATTTCAGGATGCTGTTTAACTGTATATTATTGGATTGTTTATATCTTCGAGTTCGAAAAAAAAAATGGTATAAAATGCAGAGTGAACTTTAGAGAGCAAAGTACAAAATAGATCACCGTCTGCTGATTTTTTTTTTCAGTGGTTTCTAATTTTTTAATAAAGTACAAGCAACTTGTAACAACTCATAGATTTGTAAAATCTCATTCGATTTTCTCATCAATGTTACCATCTTGCACTTCATTCTCTAAAGTCTAAGCTGGTAATACACTTTAGAGGATCCAAACTCTTTGTAGTCAAACAAAAAAGAGATTAACTAAGATCTGAAGAAGTACAATGCAACGTGTTGGCTTGAACCAAATATGAGAATTGATTCTCCATGATGCAGAAGCTACTCCAGACATGCTTCAGCCAAAATCAATTTTTACTTGCTGAATCACGTTCAACACATTTACCAAACATCATGGTCTTACTCTTTTTTCATGTTTGACCACTCTTGATCCACGTTTAGGGGTTGCCAACGTACAACCAAACACATTCAAAATCAATTTTTTCAATGTTCGTCGAAACACACACTAAGATTTCCAATTGACCATATTCCTCTTTATAACTACCTTTCCTGGCCACCAACCCTGAAAAACTCTGCATAACTAGTTTGGAGTTTGGATCATCAGTGAAACAAGATTTTTCAATGAGAAATCAGAGAGGATGGGTCACTGAAAAGTGAAAACCAAAGCTAAGATGATGAGATTGATTCTTCACATTACATAGAAATGAAATAGTTTCTTACACATTAGAAAATATTATTACAATTAATGCAATTATAACAGATGTTATGAATTGTTGAGTGCAGCTGCCGGAGCCTTTTAGTTTCATTTTCACTTGGTTTGCTGCTGTTCCCCTCATTGTGTGGATAGCTCTGTCACTGACAAATGCCATTGTAAAAGACTTTGTGATTTTAAAGGTATAAATTTTACTACCAGAGTCTCTTGTAGGTTATATTTAACTGCTACATATTACTGACATTTATTTTTTATAGGGTCCTTGTCCGAACTGCGGTACTGAAAATACCTCTTTCTTTGGGACTATACTTTCAATTTCAAATGGTGGTTCGACCAACACTGTCAAATGCTCCAAGTAAGTATAAAAATACTCTCAATTTAGTTGTCGCTTCATATGATTCACATTCTTATCATCAAACTGATATTTAATTTATGGAATGACTTTTATTTAACAACAATTGAATGCAATATTTTGACTCAGCTGTGGCACTGCAATGGAATATGATTCAACTTCAAGATTGATTACATTACCAGAAGGAAGTAACGCCTGAGCGGAGGTACACTCCTACGTACTACACCCTTGAACCTCTCTTCTAACTCTAACATTGTGTATATTTTCTGCATATGTAGCACAATAATTTTTAATTTTGTTTTGTATCTAGTTATAAATCCGCTAGAAGTGAGTTTTTTTAATAGATTTGTTGCTTTTAAGAAATGTAATTGTATGGTGACCTTCTTTTTCATTATTATATTTGCATTTTCCTCTATAACTCAACCTATTCTCCACTGTCCATGTCACTTATCTAGGTAAAGCTTGTCTAAGGTTTCTTCATCACTTGAGAAATTTTAAACTGGATTGGCTCTGCAACGTTTAGCATTAAATCTGTTTTTATCTCTAAAGGGAGCCAAGTGCCAAACTTTTATTATAATTAGTGGTCCATTATGACTTTCACTGTGCATGGCAATATATAAATTATAATGACACCCTGATCATTTACATATTAAATTTGTGTTTGCATACAATACAGGTATGCCTGAAAATCATATTTATTGTTCCAGCAATGGGAGATCATTAATAGCAGTTCTTGTGAGAGTGACAAATTTATCATTTAGCAAATTGTCATGTTCTTCCGCAAATGATCTTGAAGTCATGTTATCACTATCACACACAATTGGTGTCATCTCAATATATTTGCCACCATCCTACTTGTAAGTATATGGGCTTTGTATACTTGTAAGTAATATGGACTTTGTATAGCATACACTGGATTGCCTCTACTTGAAGAGTTGAGTTATGAGGGTGCTTAACACCATCCATGAGTCTAACCTAGAATAACGTGTGTAATGATTTTTGTTACACACTCCTTCTAAGACCAGAACCTTTACATCCCCCAGGAGCATCAAGAACAATAAGGAAAATTGACAATATTTAAATAATTAATGCTAATTGACATTATAATTTCATGTATTCAATTAAATCGAATGGCAATTCACCAAATATATATATATATATTAATCGAATGGCTTTGAGGTTGAACGAGCCTGACTAAATTAGTGATTGTTTCGGTACCTTAAATTTTAGGAGGATACCGGTAACTTTTTATTTTGAATCAATAAAAAATAATCATCTGTAAATTAAAATCACATCATAAATGAGTTAGAATTATAATTTAATTTTAATGATATTTTAAATTTCACAATTACAAAATTAAGATTTATTTCAATCTTTTCCCCCTTTTTCAAATTCAATATTAAGCATGAAAAATATGCAAGTATAAATAGAATGGACAACAAAGTAACTTCCAAGTCATTTAAAACTAAAAAAATAACATCTCAAACTAATAATTCATAAGTTCCATTGTTATCAATAAAACGAACCCCTTCAAAAAAAAAATCCATAAAACGAATCATTTAGAAGTGTATGTCTTTTCCTGTTAAAGAAAAAAGATATGGGTACTCTTTAACATGTAAAAGCACGGTAGAACTTGCCTAAAAGAATTGGTTATTACAGAACAAAACACGATCAACGCCATTGCTTTGAAATTGAGTTCGGACTAATAGAAATAATAATGCTTCGGGATCTTGCTATTTACTCCTCCCATTTTTTCTAAATACACCACTTCCATTGTCTTTATACTTTTTACTGCCAATTATACCCATTTATTTGTTAAAACATAATTCTGGAAATTAATTTTCAGAACAGCATATTAATTCTGAAAAGTAAGTTTTAGAACTATGTTTTAACATAATACATAATTCTAAAAATTACTTTCCAAAATTAGTATAGTGTTAAAGAAAGTAATTTCTGGTTGTCATAAATAACATTAAATACAAAATATCAGGCGCACATTTCTCCAAGAGTCATAATAATCAACAATTGCTAATTGTTGGACACGTTTATTTCAACGCTCGATATCGAGAGACTGATAACCCGTATACAGAATTCTCAATGAGCGAAATATGAGAAAACACCTAATGGTTTATAAGCCACTTTGATTTTTGATTAGCGTTACTTTTATTTTCGTTATGAAAATGAAACATCATTTAGTGGTGGCAAAAAAAGTATATAATATTTTCATCCAAAAAGTATTATAAGTTTTTATAAATACACAATTTCTTGATAATAAAAAAAATCAAAATACTTAAGTTTTTACAAATTTAAAAGGACAAAGTGAATAAAATAAATATTTTTATAATTTTTTATATTCTATTTTTTAAAATATATTTTAAGTGTGAAACACCTATTGTTTTATGGGAACGGAAATAATAATTATTTAATATATTCGTGTAAAAAAAATAACTTTGTGGGGGTAATCCCCCCTATACCTATGTATGTACATCAGCCAATGAGCTCAAGTGTCTTTGTGGGTCCATAACAATCGATTGAGACAACATGGCTTTGTATCATTGTTGTTAATGCTAAAACGATGTTTTATTATGGAAAATAATTTTTGAAACTATGTTTTAAAAAAAAAAAATACACAGCTCTAAAATTTACTTTCAAAAATTGCTATATGTTGTTTAAGAGAGTAGTTTCCTGATCTCTGTGTATTTTGTTAAAACATAATTTCAGAAAATACTTTCAGGAGTTAATATATGTTATTTTAAAAAGTAATTTATGAAATTATGTCTTAACAATAATTGATAATAAAAAATATAAAGAGAAAAAAGGGGTGTACTTAGTAAAATGGGGTGTAAATAGAAAATGCCAATGCCTGGTCGCTTTGTCTTAATTTACAAAATTTATGTTTACTTAAATTCTAATTACTTTAATTTTGTTTATAAATTTTATTTAAATATACAAATATTCGTACAAATAACAAATGATAGAAAGCTTATTAGTTTCCAAAGATAAGATCACGGGTGGAAGGTAGAGACTTTTCTTAACGAAATTTTCCTAATCCGCGAATCTGAATGTTAATGTAATAAGATTGTTTATTGTTTTAATAACGAAAATAAGTCGAGGGTGAAGGCTTAAAGGTTCCCCCTACTTCCTGGTGAGTGGTGACAGAGGATCTACTCGTTCGATATCCATCACTGGAGGTTGAAGTACTATTAAATATTAACACTATGTTAATTAAGGAGAGGTTGAAGGCTTAAAACGTTCCTACTAACACCAGATGTACTTATTGGTTAATCATCACTTGAGGTTGATGTACTACTGTACCACTGTTGTTATCAGACGGAGTTATTCTGCGTATATAATTAACCATGCGTTAATCGCTAAGGTACTATTGTATTGCTGCTGAAAAAAATCACATGGAGTAATTGTATAACCATATCATCTAATGCCAAAACATTTTCTTTTATTGCGGTCTTAGTCCAAAGTGTGGACTGGTAGGATAGGCTATACAACAGTTATACTTTTGAAAAGGCAATTAATTCAGCTAAAGCTGAAGAAATCATTACTATTATTATGAAAATAAATAAATATTGTAATTGCTGCTTGGTGGATCGGATGAAATGAAGGACAAGACCTAAGAAACATGTCCGCACGTTTTTCACTTACGTAATGATATTCGATTCCAGGATCAATATAGTCTTACAAACATTGTTTCAAAGGAAAAATAAAAGGAAACAAGAGTAATACTGTTTGACTTAAGAGATTAGAGATGTTATCTTCGTGGGGATCATGAATTGAAGACAAATTTCTTTAAATGGGCGACGTGCTGTTGGAATTGGTCCATTGGACGTTATATATAAGGATACGTGTACCAGTCAATAAGCACGTACCCCTTAGCATTAATCCTACACCACCTAGAGAAAACCACACAGCCAAAAATTTAACAATGGCTGCAACGCTTCAACATTGTAGCTTCTTGTCGATAACAACATTTACATGGATGTTCATATTAATCATCGGAAAGCCACCAATAGTAGCGGGCACATTTCAGCCTAGTCAATGGACCCTTGCCCATGCTATTGATGATGTCCAGCCGCCATTGAAGACCAGCAGCCCCTGGAGCCATCATTGATGACCAGCCAGCCACCATTGATGACTTCCAGCTATGCACCACCTACCATGCAGCCATCCTTGACAATTGTTTTCCCCATTCACACCATAATGCATTCTATAAATAGAGGTGCAAACCTCAGTTGTAATCATCAACGAAAAACACCAGAACACCAAGAGTGAATTCCTCCAAGTAGTGAGAATTCCTAGTGAGTGTGGTGTGGGTTTGAGAGTTTGTTTTGTTTGAGTTTGTAAATCTCTGTAATTCTATTCTTGTGAGTAATAGAAGTTATTTTTCTCTCAAATTCGTGTGTACCAACACCCAATTGATCCGTTGGCCTCAACACATGCCACATTTTATGGTGATGAGTCTGCTTCTGCCACTATGGGTACGTTATCACAATTCCTTAATTAATAATAAACCATTCAACAATTGGTATAAGTAAATGCCTATATAAATAATCAATGTTATGTTATTACTTAGTACATATATAAACCAATGCCACTTTCTGTTAACAATTTAACATGTATTTTTATTGTGATTAATTGAAGGAGGAGCATGTGGGTACGGAAATTTGCTCATAAACGGTTACGGGAAAGACACAGCAGCTTTGAGTTCGACATTGTTCAACAATGGGTATGCATGTGGGACTTGTTATCAGATACATTGTGTTCAATCGAGTGCATGCTATTCCAATGTGCCTTACACTACAGTGACTGCCACAAATCTTTGCCCTCCTAATTGGGCCCAGGCCTCTGATAACGGAGGCTGGTGCAACCCACCACGTACACATTTTGACATGTCCAAGCCCGCTTTCATGAAAATTGCACAGTGGCAAGCTGGAATCATTCCTGTTATGTACCGCAGGTACCTAATTTAAGAAAGTTTACTTTCTTATTAAATTACTATTTTAGTCCTTAAAGTTGTGAGACACTAACATATTAGTCCTTCTCTTTCAACAAAAAAAAAAAAAAGTCCTTGTCATTAAATCAATTAAATAAAGCAACGATTAGTCGTTTGTTACTTAACCAGTTATTTATAATATTATTACTTAATTATTTTATTACAATGGAGATTCACATATGCTTTTATAAATAACGATTGTTTATGATTTAAAATATATTTTCTTGTCATGTAAGAGTTAGTCATTAAAGAGTTGTTTAAAGTTATATTATTGGAGCAAAATGTATATGAATTGCATAACTATGATATAATATTGTGTGGTCAATTAACAGGAAATAAAAAATTCAAAATAAGTTTCTTAAATTATACTTATTGAAAATGTTCTTATAGACTAAAATGATAGTAAATCTATATAATTTATGGATTATAATAATGGTAAGTTGTATATATTAGGAACTAAAATAACTGATTTCAATTTTATGAATTTATAGACATTTTTATAATTTTAAAGGATAATAATTGAAATTTACAGTTATTTTCTTAATTAAAAAGAACAGAAAAACATAAAATGCACATTCTTTCTGACTCAATTTTTTTTTTAATCATTGGATCACTTCAAGAATTTGATCAATCATTGTCTAGAAAGTCGAACGTTGGAAACTTTACACAACAGAAAGTGGTGTGCAAATAGTAAATATCATTAGATGAAATCCCCTTTATTCTTAATTATCACATTACTGTATGTAGACCACTATGTGATGTGTGAAATAATTTTTCAGAGTACCTTGTGTAAGAAGTGGGGGGATAGGATTCTCTTTCCAAGGAAACGGGTATTGGTTATTGGTGTACGTGATGAATGTGGGAGGTGGAGGAGATATTGCTAATATGTGGGTGAAGGGAAGTGGAACAGGGTGGATTAGTATGAGCCACAATTGGGGGGCTTCATACCAGGCATTTGCAACATTGAGTGGCCAAGCTCTTTCCTTTAAGGTTACTTCCTACACCACCAAAGAGACTATAATAGCATGGAATGTTGCTCCTACCAACTGGGGCGTAGGACTAACTTATTCCTCCAATGTCAACTTCAATTAATAAAGTACTACATGTTCCTTTTCATTTACTTATTTAAACTCCATGGTTATTTTATTATCTGTTGCATCTGATGTATTATTTTCCACAAATGAAGCAAATTGTCATTGTCATTAGACTTCCTCTTTTTGTCAGTTTAACAAATTAGCTGAAATGTACCCCCACAGTTGGCACAATTGGAATTTGTCATCCAACCTTTTCTTTTTATGAATTATTTGTCATTCAACCTTTCCATAGGTTGAAATATATATTATATTTTAGAATCATTCAAAATTATAAGTAATTTTAACTTATTCATAAACATATATGCTGTATGCATGGCTGGCTGTACCAAACAAGCAACACTCCATGTCTTGTTTAGCTTTCATGTCTTACATGTTGACTGGTGCTTTTTCTTTTTCTGATCTCACAAAAAAGATTTTCTTATTTCTTTTGAGCAAACGTCATTTGATATATATTAATTATTTTTGGTATTCGATCAACTCGCAGTTTACGGCCAAATTAAACAATGGGCAAAACTTAGACAAATACTATTTAATTAAAATGGAAGTTTCACCTTAATAATTTGCCCTTATGGTTAATGTGTAAGTTGTCAAAGTTATGGTGTTTGTTATGATTACAAATTTGGGTTGCTCATGGAGGTGCAAGAATGATTATTTGGGTTGGTGGTGAAGGGAGGGTTTGGTGTGGCCATGGCAGGTGCTATGCTACCATGGCAGTCGATCGGTATGGTGGAGTTATCGTTAAGCAAGAGGTACGTCGTGACTTTGTATGCAGATTTAGTTTTTTATTTTCTTTTAAAAAAAAAAAAAACATGTGGACATTTTGGACGATTCTAACTTAGTGGTTTAATAATTAACCTATTGGAGTAAGTTTTGTTAATAAGTTCCAAACTAAGAGTAATTGTTGTTTGAAGACCAAATTAAGTAACCAATGTGACACGAAATGAAAAGTTAAGTAACCAAATTATACAAAATTAATAAGTTAGAGGACAAAAATGAAATCTATATTAAAGTTAAAAGACAAAAATGTTAATTTTGTCGATTAGTTATTGTCAACTTGTTTATATAGTATAATAATCAAGAAAAACTTTTCAACCCACTAAGGGTGCATTCCATGCCTCTCTGCATTTTCTTTCTTTTCTTTTTTTTTTTTTAAAAAAAAGAGAAAGATAATGAAATTAAATAATAGCGAGTGGTTTGTGAAAAATACAATTAAAGGGTGTAGGTGGTTTGGAGAGTTTAATTAGAAGTTATATAACAATGAGTAAGTTGAGGAGTACACTAAAACATATCATATCCCCTCATATATATATATATATATATATATATATATATAAACATTCCAAATTTAAGAGATATATATACTTAAAACAACCATCACTCTATAACTTGCACCAAATAAAAAATAAAAAATCCGTCACAAAAGAAATACTTTAATTTTTTTGATATAATAGTGAATTGAAATAAACTTATAACTTCATATAATCTATCTTAAATTCTTAATCTCACACCACTAACTCATTAAATCTAATTGATTATGGTTTTTTTACGTGTATATATACAAATTAATACAGTTTCCCCTTTGTATTTTTTTTACTAAATTTTTTAGATAAATTTAATATAAACGGCGTAACTCTTATAATATTATATGTATTATCAAAATCATTTTAAAAAATAAACTATTATAATTATTTTCTAAAAATATTTTTTTATAATAATTTGTTGATACATTATTAAATAAGTGAGAATTTTTTTAGACTAAATTGCAATTTTGGCCTTCCTAATTTTCTAAATCCATATTTTTGTTCCCTTGATTTTTAAGTATAATATTTGGTCCTCCTAGTTTTATAAATTTGCAATTTTGGAATCCTATAGATTATTAACTAATAATTATAATTATTAGAGATGTTAAATTAATTATAAATTAAATAAAAATTATTAATCATTAAAAACTTTAATAAAATACTATTAACCCTTATATGGTATTACTTTCCGTGGAATCACGGATGAAAATCAAATGCAAACAAATTTCAGTATACTAATTTTCTTCTCACAAATAATAGTATTCTTGGGAGAGCAATCTTTGACAAATCCATTTCCTAGATTGTATCTTAATTCTAATAAAAAAAAAATAGAAGTGGTGTGGGGGAATTGGGTTAAGGGTGAATGGAGGTAGAAGCTTTCTTGGAGGAGGGGGTGGTTTGTGTGGGAAAGGAAATTAGGGGATAATTTGTTTCAATTATTTCATCATATCTCTAATACTAATTCATAGGAGGTGAGAGTTGTCTCTCACTTATATATTCTATTTTGACACTATTTCTATTCGATTTTGAATTTTTCCAAATTCTACATGATTCGGTGAGGAAGAATTCTAGATGGAGGTATGTGTGGTGTGCTACTGTTTGGGTGGTGTGGAGGTGTAGAAATCAATCAATTTTCCATGAGAAAAAAAATGAACATAGAGGAAGCTATTCACCAGATTTTATTCCAATCCTGGACATGGTTAAAAGGCTTTGAAAAGGGGATTTAATGTACCATCGGTGCAATGGCTCTCAAACTTTGTTGCATGTATAAAGGAAGGACCAATTTAACGTAATAGGGGTTGCATGTTTGGTCTACATGCATACGTGTAATAATCAATTTTGTGAGAAGCTTGTGGGAGTGGATTCAGTAGGTGTTGATGACCCTTGGGTTACTTAATATTTGCATTCATTCTGTAAATATAGTGTAGCATGAGGGTATGACAGTTTTAATGTTCACTGGTTGATCATAGAAACCTTTAGAATGAGTTGCGGTTGATTTTGTAATTATTAGGAAGATATGTCTTATACCTGTCCTTTATTTAATATAACTCTTTATTTGCTGATAAAAAAAAAAAGTATTGTTGGTAATGAAAGATAGATGCATAATAAATTTCTACTTATTTTCAATTTTTAAAAAAATAAAAGGAATACAAAAAGTATTCATCTTTGTAAAGAAACAATGAAAGTTTCTTACTAGCATGCATGCTAATTGAAAGATCCAATCTGACCTTGAAAAAAACAAAAAAAAAAATCTAAATATGATTTATTTTGTAATATGTAAATACAAAATAGAAACACTGCCTGCTTTAAATCTTGGAAGGTACATAGGCTGGACCTTGTTGTTTTCTAGCCAGACACTAGGCCAGCTTTGGCTGGAGGATCAGCAATGGCTCCAAACCGTCATGCCATTTTATTGTTCAATGTATTTTATATTTCTTATCTCAATACCACATACTTTGCTGCCTACTACGAAAAATAGCAAGATTATTTTCCATTTATAAAAAAAATTCATATATATTTTATTTTTGCTGCGCATGTGATTACAAAAAAATGTCCCGATTCATCGTCGATCATCAGGATTTTTATAATTCTTGAGAAATCTGCGAACACTTATAGGTGGGATGTTCTCTTTTAATAATAATTTTTTCATATATATTATAAAAGGTAAGGGAATATATTTATTCACAGAAGAATTAATACCACAGCTTAACAACATTAACCGTCATTCCCCCCCCCCCCCCTTTTTTAATTTGAATGCTTTCTTATAAACATAAAAATTAAAAAATAAAACTAGATTAGGTTGGATTATTAAAACAGTCATTAATTCCTTCTACTTAAAACAAGAAAAGAAAGATTACTTACGAAATGTGCCATATTTGTTACTATGTCACATGAGGACATCTGTTTTTTGTTCCACATTCCTCATCATTGCACATTTCACGTCATATATGTATCTATCAAAATTCTTATTTTGCTATACTACGATTTAAATAGCAGGACATCTTCAATAAATTTTAATAAATCCCATGTGAGAGAGGTAATGCGCGGACAGATTTTAATATTCTTTAAGTTTTGCGTATACTGGATTACTTGCGAACAAATTAATGAGAATAGTTTTGAGATAAACCGCGCTATGATGGTTGGGTATAAACTATATTTTTTTTATATAAAAAAATATCACTTTCATATAATTTTTTTTTAAATAACATCCCCTCATTTATTAATCTTTGGACTTTGGAGGTTCAGACATTAAAGTGAAAGTTTTTTATAGTGGAATTAAAGTGAAAGTTTCTCCTCTTGTTTCCCCCATATAAAAAACCTTTGAAATCAAACTTAAAATCATATGTTTAATGAATTCTAAATACATTTCACTCACATCAACATGTATTGGTTTATATGATTTTTTTTTATCAATATTCATTTCACACTTTTTAATTTTCTCTTTTCCATACTTTTTTTTCTCCCTCCCTCGATTAATATGATTTTTTACCATATTAAACATATATAATTTCTTTGTCTAATGACGATTCTTTTTTAATACTATAAATTAAACTACTTAACCAAATATAATTGTGATATCAGAACTAGAACCAGAGATAACCATCAATGTAATTTAATTTGTAAACTCAATCCATTCAACCTCTCTCTCTCTCTCTGTTTTTTATAAATGTATCATTTTAAAATTTAAATAATTTTTGATAACTTGATAATTAACCCAATTCAATCAAACCAAAATTTGATTAAATTAGTATGGATGTAATATTTTTTTTTGACAAACTCAATCAGTCAATCTAGTCAAATTTGATCTATTTAAATTAAATTTCACTCAAATCAACCTGACCCATGATCATTCATATTTTAGGTTGTCCATGATCATTCATAATAAAAACCCATTATTGCATTTAAATTGTGCATTTCTACGTAAAGGTTTTATGTCGAAGCACACGCGAAATAACCAATTATCTTACAAATTAAAAAATTAATATATTAAAATTTAAGGATCTGCTTATTTAAAATTTAAAGTAAATACGTAGTTATTAAAAAAGTAATTTGTGATATTTATTTTTCAAGTTTTTAATTGTTTTTTCAAGAGTGCTTTTCCAAAAAAAAAAAAATCAGCAGCCTACTCTGAAACTCTGTTAGTAAGAAGTTCCTTCTCTTTATTTGCACATGGTATTTTTTCAAAAAAATATTTATTTTTAACCGGAGGTAAATTTGCATGATGCGTGCATTGAGCTCCTTCCAAATCATGAAAATAACGTTGTTTAACCACTACAAAGATCGGGAAGAATATATATATATATATATATATATATATATATATGTGTGTTCAATTTTTATATCATGACTGAATTATGTGTTAGTATTTATTATTATCATATTTTTTTTGTTGCACTATGAGTATATAAACACAAGCAAGGGACAAAGGGACGAGGATATATATATATATATATATATATATATATATATATATATATATATATGAAGCGGTGGAGTTCATCAGGAGTTATTTATTTATTAAATAAAATAATTAACAGCTAATAAAACGCCTAAATACTAATATTGAAATCAACGTCATGAAATATATATAAAAAATGAAAACCAAAGGAAGACCTGTTGGCTATGATTAAATATATAAGAAGCTTTCTAATTATTTTGAAATTTACTAGTTGGTATTTAAATATAAATATTTTTATATTTATGTTTTAGTCAACAAAGATACATATTTTTTTTTACGAAATCAAAGTGAATAAAAAACACTAAAAGAAGCTTATTTAAATGACATTTTAATATCTCGTCCAATGTGATCCTTACACACGAGCAATCTGAAATTAAATAAAACCAAGTTTATTTCTTTTTACATAAAGGAGATCCTCCCATGCTAAAAGCAATAAGGAATAATCTTAATCTTACACAAAAGTATGCACACTAAGAGTAAATTTTACAATTATTAAGAATATAAGATCTTTAAGATAAATCGAAGAGTGACACCGGTAAATTAATACATTTTTTTATAATAACAAGAAAACAAAATATTTGTTAAAAAAACCAAGAAAGTAAAATAATATAAAGGAAACGTCGGAAGTTGGGTCCAGTGGTTTATTGGGAAAAAATAATATTTCATAATGGTGTGAACTAAGGTTTCAATTTAAAAAAAAAAAAAATGTTGACGTACATTTAGTATTAGACATTACTTCAACTAAGATAGTATCCAATCCGAAAAAGAGACCTTTGAGAGAAAAAAAATTAAAAAAATAAAGGAATATAGTAAATTAAGTGAGTGTGATATCCTTTGATTGCATATATAAGTAGAGTCGAAGAAGAGAGTTATTCGGTCTGGTGGTGGATCCACACTCCACAGTGAGAGAGAGGAAAGAAACAGAGGGGTCCACTATCCACGGTGAGTGCACACGATAACCGAGGCGAGGCTTCCATCGCCACATATATTAAAAACTAAAAAACACAAAACAGAAAAAACAGCTGCAACTTTTACTGGGTTTTTCCCGGGAAAAATAATAACAGCCTCTGCCGCAGTTCGTTCTTTCTCAGATCGCGCCACCGGAACCGCCATGGAGGACTTGTCCGGCCACCTGAATATTCCTCTGGCCGCCGCCGCGTCGACTCTCCGGCACGTGGACCGCATGATCAACTCCAACCACTACACCTCGCCTTCCAGGACAATCTACTCCGACCGCTTCATTCCCAGCAGATCTGCCTCGAAATTCGCACTCTTCGACATCGCCTCGCCGCCCGAGGGCCGCGACGACAGTTCCAGTGCCTACACCACGCTCCTCCGTACCGCGCTCTTCGGCCCCGACGTCGCGCCGCCGCACACGCCGGAGAAAACGGCCTCGCCGGCGATGACGCTCCCCAGCCGAAATATTTTCCGGTACAAGACCGAGACACGCCAGTCCATGCACTCGCTCTCGCCGTTCATGTGCGACGATTCGGTGCCCGGCGTTGTTCACGGTCCGGTCAAGGCTCCGAGGAAGGTTCCGAGGTCCCCTTTTAAGGTAAATTTAGTTTAATTTGGTTAAACTTTTCGTTTTTTCTTTCAATTTATGGAGATTGTGATGTGAGTGTGTTATGCGATAGGTTCTGGATGCGCCTGCGCTGCAAGACGATTTCTACCTGAATCTTGTGGATTGGTCTTCGCACAATGTGTTGGCTGTTGGTCTGGGAAACTGTGTTTATCTTTGGAATGCTTGTAGCAGCAAGGTGAGTTTTTTCGTTTTTTATTATTTAATTTGAGGAATGTGATGCATGGGCTTAATTTTGGAACTTCAATTTCTGTGATTGTGATTGTTTGGTTTATGCAAATTGAAAGAATCGTCTTTTGTGATTTGCTCCGTGTTGATGTGGTTGTGCAGGTTACTAAATTATGTGACTTGGGGATTGATGACCTTGTTTGTTCGGTTGGCTGGGCTCAGCGTGGTACACACCTTGCTGTTGGAACAAGCAATGGTAAAGTTCAGGTAAGAGTTTACGTGTTGATTGCGTCTCTGGCGCATTTACCGATTCATACAAAGGCGTTTCCAAAAGGAGTATGTCTGATGGGCATGTTTTTAAGTTGTGGTTGCGGTTTCTGTTTTGTTGTGATCCTTGATATTGTGAAAAATGGTAGAAAAATGTGGTTGTAATTGCGGATGTGATGTTGCCATGTAGACCCTAAAAGCCTTGACGTGTTATGGCCACAATTGTGGTTGCGAACTGTTTTTTAAAAGCTTTAGTCATGGCAATTGATTTCTGTAGGAATGCAATCACATGTGATCACCTTCACCCTAGTGGAGCTCTATACCCATTCAGCATTATCGATGTGGGGAATCAGTAGCTTTTGTTGATCCTGAAGCCCTAATGCATTTTGTAAGCTCTAAGCTTGTTCTCTGCAAAGACAATGAAGAAAAATGGCAAAAAGAAGAGAGCATTGGGGTAATGTGTCAAGACGACGATGCGGTCCTTTGTTTTGGTTGGAGAGAAAAAAGAATAGGAAGTAATTAATAAGAACTTGCTAGAATAGATGGGAAACAATTGAAGATAGCTTCGGAGGGGAGTCAATGAGTTGCTATTAGACGTCCTTTAGGTGACTTGAGCCTTCCTAGAGGACAGAGTGCTTCGTGTCATCGTGTGTAGACTCTTAGCTTTAAAGTGACGAGCACCAAATTGTGTGCCACACTGCCACTAACAGTTTATTTGTCTACACTCTAGATTATACAGAACGGAATGGAAATGATTTTAGTCACTAACGAAGGCAATATCATGGAAAATATTCTGATGATTTTTCATTAATAACATGGTTCATCTTTGAAAAATAATTACTATAGATATGTTTGTTTTGGATTAGTTAGAATAAAAAATAAGGATTTTCTGTACCGTTTTTTTCCATATTAACAATTATTTTGTTTCATTTTTATTGATGATGCCTAAAATTGGAAGGTTAGAAAATTTCAGTGATATCCTTTTTGTTCCCCTTCCTTTCAATCACTTTGCTAAAATGCTTTCTTGGGGAACATATCACTCCCTTTGCTTTCTTTTTATGAAGCAGAGACACTTAAATAACTTATAAATGTTTTAGCTCATAGGCATATTTGGGTATATATAATACATTTAATGATGTTTTCATGTTTGGATATGCAATTATGTTTATCGAATATCGATATAATTTTTTAATATGTTTATGCCATTCTAAAACCTTGTATTATAGACCTTGTTGTGTTGTGGTGTCGTATTCTGTACTGTCTTATTTCATTGTCAATGTGGGTTGTGCTTGTGTCGGTGAATCATTTAAGGTGTGTTTGAATACACATTGAATGGCCGTTCAATGTAAAAGCTTCAAATTTGTTTATGCCGTTCCAAAACCTTGTATTATAGACCTTGTCGTGTTGTGCTGTGTCGTATTCTGTATGTATTGTTTCATTGTCAATGTGAGTTGTGCTTGTGTCGGTGAATCATTTAAGGTGTGTTTGAATACAAATTGAATGGCCGTTCCACGTAAAAGCTTCAAATTTTTACAGTTACATTTGGTGCTTGGGAATGGGTGAAATCCTGTTCAACGGAGGCCAAAACATTAATACAAACACACACTTACTAAATGGGTTAATTAAGTTTTCGGTTCTATCATATATTGATATAGCTCACAGACATGTCATGTATTAGACTTTTCAAGTAGAAACATAATTTGCTTGCTTGATTGAATCTTAAACACCGGTTCTGTAGCCCATAATCCTTTGCCCTCAAGGGTGAGTAAACGTCAAGAACTTGTTCTTGATTGAGCTAAATTTGGGCTGGGTTAAGGGCAAATAGGTTGGGCTGCGTATCTGGAAGAAGATTGGTTCGTTCCATACGCAATTTGTTGCCTTCCTTCACCCAGATTCGGATACATCATAGTTATAGAGGGTGCAATCATTGTGCAGACAAGCTGGCTGATTATGCTTGTTCATTGGGGGGTGATTACTTGATCTTTGAGCAACAACCTTCATTCTCAAAAGATTTGCTTTTTAGTGATGCCATGGGTGTCAGCTTTCCTTGTGTTATTCCTGTTTAGTCTTTCTTTCTTTGGGCTTTTAGCCCCGTTGAATATCAAAAAAAAAAAAAATTGGGCTGGGTAGATATTGGTTGCTCAGTTTCCTTTTAAGTTAGATATCTAGTGCATCACTTCTACCTTAAACATTTTCCTCAAGACCAACTTCCCCAAGAAAAATTGGTGTCAAGTTGATCTCTGCTTAACTGTTTCACACGATCAAAATATGTCTTTTTTTCATTGCATCCCTGAAACTTGCTAGTTCTATTTATTCTTTTCTCATGAACCTGTATATCATGTTACTGAGCTACCAATTAACCTATGTCTGGGTCTGATTATTATCCATGTAGATTTGGGATGCATCTCGATGCAAGAAGATAAGATCTATAGAGGGTCATCGGTTACGTGTTGGGGCCTTGGCTTGGAGTTCATCTCTTTTGTCTTCTGGTGGCAGGGATAAGAATATTTATCAAAGAGATATCCGAGCACAAGAAGATTTTGTCAGTAAATTGTCAGGGCACAAATCAGAGGTCAGGCTTGTTTTTATTTTCTTCAGTCTCATCTTGTCTAACTAATCCACTGTACAAGGTATTCAGCAAGATTTTGATTTTCCTTTTGCGTTCTTCAAAGGTTTGTGGACTGAAGTGGTCTTATGATAACCGTGAGTTGGCATCTGGAGGAAATGACAACAGAGTATGCAAGTGCTAACTTAATCATTCTTCTGAACTATCCAACTGCACTATGATTCTTTAGTTATCCTGCATAAGTACTAATAATTTATTTCTTGTGTTTGCAGTTGTTTGTTTGGAATCAACACTCAACTCAGCCTGTCCTAAAGTACTGTGAGCATACAGCAGCTGTTAAAGCTATTGCATGGTCTCCTCATCTTCACGGACTTCTTGCATCTGGGGGAGGAACTGCAGACCGATGCATACGTTTCTGGAATACAACCACAAACTCACACTTAAGCTGCATGGACACTGGAAGCCAGGTAAAAGTACTTGTGCAACCTGTTTATACTTCATATCAAATTCAATACATATTAATATTTGCTCTAATACGAGGATGATTATTTGTTGAAGGGTGATTTTGATAACTATTTAAAGCATGTAAGAACAACAAATTGCTGAACCAAAATCTACAAAATGGAAAATGAAACGAATAAAATAGCACTAGAAAAATTATTCATAGTACACTGTTGAAAAAAGATATAGATGTTCAAGAAAGGATTAGAAAAGGGGATGGTACAGCAACATTGGACCTCAAGATGGACATGACTCTCTGTTAATGCTATCAGTATGCTTAATGTTGAATGATAAGACTTGATATTTGAAAAAATGCTTTCCTTTCCACTTCCTTTTCTGAGCAGTACCAAGTCATGGCAGTTTTTTGAATTCTGTGAAACAGGGTCTTAAAGCTCAAAAACACAGAATTATCTCAAATACATAGTAGCTAAATTATTAGCCACCACAAATCCACAATAAACAGCAAATAGGTTATGGTGACTGACAAGTTATAACATTCACTATTTGCGATAAATCAACACTCTTAAAAGCTTAGGCCACAAGTTGAAGGTGTATGAATTACTAGTTCTTTTACTATTGTAAAGTTGTTAAAATGACCTAAATAATGCTAGATTAAATGTCATTTTAGTTGACCATTCATAGCTGCCAAAGTTAGATTCTTGAAGTTTCTTTCAATTTATAAATTGTTTTAAGAATTTGTGGCATTTGCCACTTCATGTATTGAGAGAATGATTAAAGAATCTTCCTGCTCTGCCTTTTCTCTTTCTTAGCACAAAATGATGTTCAACCTTTATATGTGGCAGGTTTGCAATCTTGTCTGGTCCAAAAATGTCAATGAACTAGTAAGTACACATGGCTATTCCCAGAACCAGATAATTGTTTGGAGATACCCCACCATGTCAAAGGTACATTATATCTACTGTGATAAGCTGTATCTCTTTAATTTTTACTTGTTTTTAACATGTTTTACCATCATTTTTGGTCCTTTGATGCAGTTGGCCACTCTTACAGGCCATACGTATAGAGTTCTTTATCTAGCCATTTCTCCGGATGGACAGGTATTTCAGTTCTTTCACCTATTCCTCTTTATATATTACTCTGTCTATGATTAAGAAAATGATTTCTTTCCATTTTATTATGTATGCTATGTTTCTAGTTGTGATGAGTTCTATTGTTTCAGACTATTGTAACTGGAGCTGGAGATGAAACCCTTAGGTTCTGGAACGTATTCCCTTCCCCTAAATCACAGGTAAATTATTCAATAAAGGATGGATAAAAAAATTTGTGTTGTGGACAGCCCTGCTGCTTATTTACGTTTGTGAATATAATATGTTTAATCGTACTTGGAACTGTGTCCCTCTTCCTATGAATATGACTGGAGATACATTAAATTCACATTAAATAGTTTTATAACAGAGCAGCAGCTTCCGTTTCTTGTCTTCTTTTTTTTTTTTTTTTTTTTTCCTTTGAGAAATATTTTTAAATCTTGTTTTGCTTTTGTGAAAGCGACTGGTGTGTCATTCCTTGTGTTTATTTATGTGTTTTATTTTAGTGCCGTGAAAGAGGCTGAGTATATGAGAAATATTATTTTTGTGCATGAAAATTGCTTTGCATGTCCTATTTTAAAATGAGAGAATCCATTCTCTTTATTTTATTGTTTATTGTATGTGTTAATGATTGACAAACTGGACGTGACCATTGATGCAGAATACTGATAGTGAAATCGGAGCATCATCTCTTGGAAGAACAATTATTAGGTGATTGCTCCTGGCATTTTGATTCAATCATGTGGCATATTTCAAAGTTTTGGCAGAAAGAAATATCAGAATAAAGAGCACCATGGCGACAAAACCTATCATGTGAAAAATAACATGACAATGGCATGCTTTACCGATTAGAGAGCATTGCAGGGAGCTATGAAAGTTACATGATGGCTGCCAAAGATTATAGACATTCATGCGATTCGTGTGGAGTCTCATTTCTTATTTACAACAAGGTCAATTTATTTTATTGTCCGTCGGAGATTTATACATGTTAATGGAGTTGTAGCTTCCTTCTTTCTCTCTCCTTCGGTTCTTTTCTTCTTTACAATAGCTCTCTCCGATGTTATACATTCAAGATGAGTATACAGAGAGCATCCTTAGCAAGCTTGTATCATCCTTGTATATAATTATTCATTTTTTTAGGAGTTTTGATACTTTCTTCCATTTATTAGCCCTGGCGCTATTACTTCTGATTGTTCAATGAAGTTTTATTTGAAACCATGGTGTGGAGTGGTTTCTATTATCTAAACACATCAAGTAAATTTAACACTAAATTTAAGAAGAATCATAAGAGCAAATATAATAATTTTATGCAAACAAAAGTTGAATGTGTACATTACTTGGTGAGCTAATTCATAATGTGTATGAATCAACATTCAACACCATATAATCCAAAAATGTATGGAATCAGTATCTTCAATTTGCAATTAGTGAGGAAGGAGAAGATAAGGGAAGGAAAAAAAATCTGGTTAAAATAAAAAATTTGTTAAAGATGAAGAGATTTAATCTCATAAAACGATAAAGTTGTGTCTAAGTAATTTGCTGGTCATGAATCTATATTTGAAAATAGATTTTTTACATATGTAAAGATAAGATTGTTTATAATATCTCTTTCTCTTAACTATATAGTTTGTGTTATGTCAATTTATTTTATCAAGTAATTTTTTTAGAAGATAAATGTAAGGATTTTATTAAAAGACATGGTCATCCTTCAACACAAGAAATATTTAAAAGATACATCAAACAGTACATAAGGACAGTGGCGATTTTACTAATATAATTCAAAATTCTAATATAACCACCACAAAACCCAAAAAATTCCATCCTTCAAACATATTGCTGAACTATGCGGTACGTAGCCAAGGACGGACGGATCTAAGGGGGCAGTCAGGGGCGTTAGTCCTGCTCCCTCAAATTTCTTGAACAATAATATATAATAATATTTTAAAATATATATATATATATATATATATATATTATTACTAACATATATAATAATAATTAATAATAAATATACTATTTCCAGTAAAAATAATATATAATATATACTAACTGATAATTAAATACTACTTACAGTAAAAATAAAATAAATATATTAATTAATAAATCTGATAATTAATTTGCATTGATTATATAATAATATTTTTAATACAGAGAAATATTAATATTTTTAATAATATATTTTCACTAATTATAATTTAACTCAAAGAGATATATATATATATTAATTAATAAATATGATAAAAATGATTTTTTTATGATTTTTTATCAATTGCTATTATCTAGGCTAATTATACTTTGTATATTATTATAAGTCTCATTTATCTATTTATATATTTAATTGTTAACATTAATTATGATAAATATATTTATATATATTATATATAATTGTTATAAATTTTTGATGATTTCTAGTTATTATTATATTTGATGAATTTTTTTTGTGAGATTATTAGTGTGAATCATGTTTAATTATTATCGTAACTGTAAGATAAAAAATATTTTTAAAAAAAAAAACCAAAAAATATTTTAAAACTTGAAAAAAATTGTTCAATTTATAACACATGTATTTCTTTCTTGTATTATTTGAAATAAAGTTGAAATAATAAATTTAATTTTATATGTAAAACGAATAAATAATTTTATAAAAGTTATTATTTATTAAATATTTATTTGTTAGAAGTTAGATATTTAAATAATTAAAGTATAAAAAAAAATCCAAACCCTTCGATGGTTTCCTGTATCCATTATTATACGCAACAATTAGATACATGACTGAATCCAGCAGCTCACATATATCACCCCACCTTACTCCTCTCAAGTAATAGGCTTTTTGTTCTTGAATGAATCAAGAATCTTGGAACTTTAAAGCACTAAGCTTTTATGGTGAGAAATTGAATAAAATAGGGAGATGGGCTGTGGATTTTCAAATGAAGCAGGGGGAGTGTTTTGGAGGCATAAAGTGAAAATGAGAGGGTATAGAATTGTAGAGAACTTAAACACTTTGGCTTAGGGTCCATTTGGTTTCATCATTTTCTGTCTTTATTAAAAAAAATAGCAAAAAAATAAGATTGGAAATGTGTTTAGATAAAATTTTGAAATTTTTTCCGAAGAAAATATTTCTTAGAACAGGCCCAAAGCAGAAAACAAAAGTTTTTCGTTTGCAGTGTTTCCCAGATCAACAACTCCTAGCTACGATGGCACCCAAGGATGGACCGCTTCTCCTCAACATTACTCCTCCTGCTGCTTAAACTCAACATTTATTACATCTTCCACCCCATGGCCAAAGATTTGAAGAAATTTCCTCTTTTTTTTTTGTTCTTTGTGTTTTGCAGGAGCAAGTTCTAAGTACCTAAAGCAACGGGATGGGATAAATTATGGGGAGTGATTAATTTCTTAATATAATTTCAAAAATGAAAATAGAAATTAAGAATAAATAAACATATTTTTTTAGTTTTCAAAAATGAAAATGAAAACTATTTCTAGAAAATAAACATATAAAATGTTTTCTTAAACCAAACAGCTCCCCTTTCCTCTTTCCGATTTTCATCTTCGAGTATTAGGATCACATTTTTTAACACACTTTTTTAATGGTTAGAAACTTAGAATTTATTAAAAACTATAAAATTTAAAAAATTATCAAATAAAACGTAAGATCAACCAAATTTTATGATTTTAACCCATTTAAAAATTATATTCTTAACATTTCTTCTTCTCATCAATTGCATGCTAGAGCAGGATTCAATAATTGGAAAATTTTCTTTTCTCACGATACGTGTAAGAGATTGAAAGAAGAATAAAAAAAAAAACAATTTTGTCGTTTTGATGAAAGTTTTCAAAATAAATATTGAACTTTCTAATAGTTTAATGACATGGAAGGACTAATTAATCGTGAACATGGGTGGGAATTAGTCTTGTGTATTTTTCCTCCTCCGAAAAAGTTTGTCATAAAGCACACATTTGACAGTTGATAAAATATAATTATTTTCATCTGCAATGTTAAAAAAAAATAGTTTAAAATTTTACAAAATCTTAATTATAATTAATAATGAATAATCATAATAATTTATATAAAATATTTGACTATCTCCCCACGGGAAAGAGTAGAAGTTTTTACTGTCTAATTTATATCGTAGACTAGTTTTAATTGAATTAAATGTTGAAACTTTCATAAAAATTCATAAAAAATTCATTTAATTAAATTTTATAGTTTAAATTATAGTTTCACTTGAAATTGTGATAAATCAGGTTAAACTAATATTATTGGAAATCATGGTGTTGCATCCTTCGATTTAGTATAACTCAAGTGCTTCTAAATGACAAGTATCCATAGAAAATAATAATGTAAAAAATTATGGAGTTTAGGATTGATAATTTACTACATATGTAGATTTATATAGCTTTTTTTAGATGTTTTGATGTATTAACTTGGTAAAATATTGTGAGAAAATAATTCATATATATATATATATATATATATTATATTTTTTTTAATTTGTGTTTGGAATGGTTTAAAGGGAAATAGAATATGGTTACACTAATTTTCTTGGATCTTTAATATAAAAAATAAGCTTCAAATTTCAAACTCAAACTTTGATATTTCTTCTTTTTTAGGTAGCAGTTTAAGCCCAACTCAATGGACTAACCTAAACGACCTATAATTAAGATTTTGAAGTTGTCATTAGTCCCAATTCCTTTGCTATTGACCCCTATTACCTTTCAAAAATTCTAAATTTACCTTTTCCTAGTATGCACAATAGAATCACGATTTTGTTGTATTAGGAGATGCAAAAAATGTTATACGATAGAATCGTGATTTTGTTTTATTTTTCTGCACCCCTACTAGTGCAGTGAAATCATGATTTTATTGTGTATCTAAATCCAAGGAAAAAATGAACAACGGAAGCACAATTTTGTTATGCAAGAGGGGGTGATAAATACATCATATGCAATGAAAGTATGGTTTTATTGCATAGTATACAATGAAAATATATTTTCACTGTTCATTTTTTCAGTTTACAAAACTTGTTACGATGTGTTACATAAGGGGAGAAGTTGCAGTATATAAAGGATTTTGGTGTGCAAAAATGCATAATGAAATCATGATTTTGTTATGTTTACTAACACACAAAAAAAAACTTCAACTGCATTAGTGCAAAGTGTGAAGAAAAGGAAAGAGAAAAGAAATGAATGAATGAAGAAAGGGAAAGAAAAAAGGGTAAAAGGAATGAGAAAGGAAAGGAAAAAAGAGTGATAGGGTGGGGTTAAAATGCTCCAAGGGTATTTTGGTCTTTATTCTTGACTGGTAAGAGTTAAGAACAATTTTTTAGGGGCTAATAGTAATTCTGTCAAAATTGAGATAACTAAAAATGTAGGCCTAAAATAAATTGGGCCATTTTGGCAAACCTAGTGGGCCCACTTGACAAATATAACTTCGGCTCGAATCAAACTGGACCTATTTGGTCTGATCCTTCAAACTATTTTAATTAGGATTTTGTATATTAAGTATATTTACTTTTATTTATTTTATTAATTAGGACTAATTCGGCCTGTTCACTTGCTAGCCCAGTACATGGCAGACTAGGCTGTAGCTTAGTGGGCCTAGGCCAGGTAGCCCAATTTGCCACCTCTAGTCACAACTCAGGTTCTAGTAAAATGATTGAAATGATCTTATTGTATGGGAAAAGATTAAATATGAACATACACTCAGGGTCGGCCTTGTGACAGGACAAACGGGGCACCAATCCAGGACTCATTTTTTTTATTAGTTTAAATAAAAAAATTAAAAAAAATAAAACTTGCATTTCTTTTTCTTTTTTCTCTCTTTCTCTTTCATCTTTCTTCTGTTCTCTTTCCTTTTCGGCTTTTCTATTTTTTCAATTAAAATCGATATTTAATATATAATTTTAAAAATTATTTAGAATGTAACAAATTTTTATATCTTTTAATATTATTTATATTTTAAAAAATTTATGTGTTAAGGACCTATTTTTTTCACTTCACTCTGAACCAAAGAATTTTCAGGAACGTACCGTGCATACACTTCTCATAAAGAGACTGATGTTATTTAGTGTGGAACATTGATGAAATAGAGCTTGAATTTGAAACTGATGTGCTATCTTAACAACCTGGCATAGGTGCATATTGTTTTGAGCACACTTTAGTTGTATAATATATCGAAACGACATGATACTAGTACCAAATTTTCACAATAAATTTATCTTCAAATTTCATGAAGACATTGAGAGCTAGTTTAGCCTGTCAGCATCTGGCGAACAAAAAATTGTGCTTAGTAGAGGTAATGTCTAAAAGACTGAGACCGAACACCGATAAGACTTGTGTCTGATAGACTGATACCAACACGTTGCCTATTATCAAAATGGGTGTGGAAAACTGGAAAAGTGGTGTCTAGCATAGAAGATTTTTTTTTTTTTTTTTTTTTCATGTGACTGGAAGTAAAATAGATGTTGAACATTTATCATCTACCATTGAAGTTTGAACAAATTGAGGACGATGCTTGAATATTCATGGATATCTGTTCATGTTCATCTTTTTTTCTTTTTATCTTTATGGTTTTCTAAATTTCTTAGGATTAGGTTAGGATCAACCTTAACTTGAACCTTCTGTAAAAATCGTATTTCTTTTTATGTGATTTGAGCTGTTGGATTTATTCTTAATGTTTTTCCTTGACTAATCTTCTTCGAGAATTTCTGGTAATTTAAATTCGCAATTGGAAAATTGAGTTTTTAATTGCTCCAATTCAATAACCATATAATTTTTGTATCTAATAATAAGGTTGCATTAATACATTTCGTAATTTCCTAAACCTACAAATTTATTATAAAAAAAATCGGTAAAAAATTCTAAAGTTTATAAGCTTAATAAACTGATATTATGCTCACTTCTAGCATTGGACATAATTAAGGCTGACTGGATTAAGATAATAATCCATGCATTGCTCACAGTCTAAATTAAGTCATAACCACATTGTTGTAGCTAGTACTAACAAAAACACAGGCAAATATCATAATGTATTTACATTGAATTCAATTTCCTCTTTTTTCTGATGAATACTTACACCACACTCCAATTTCCCAAAATTCTCCCTGCATCCTAATTGTGAAAAAGAATTCAGTTCCAACTTCCAATGGCGACATAAGAAGCTCTCAAGACCACGTGATTGATTTGAGCTCATGGGCCCACATTCACAATTTCCTCGACATGTTGACATGCGTGCCGTCGCTAACTGGAAGATTACCTTGCTTACCCTCCTCATGGGACCCACTTGAGTATTCACACACATCTTTCAATGGACCCCAACATTCTACCTTGTTGAATTTTGAAATAGTTGAGTGAAAGTAAACCCAAACCAAAGCTTCCTGTAATTCTGGGTAGTCCTTGAACATGTTTTTATCACCGTGAATGAAGGCATTCAACACCTACACATGCAAACAATATATAGTTAAAATAATTGAAATTTGATAGTAAGAGTGACAATTCAAATTCTTGATAAGAATCAAAAAAATTGTTGGTCCATAGAACTGAGTTCCCTAACACAAAATCTTATATTCGAGTTCTTTTAATTTTTTTTTTTTTAAAAAAAGTGATTAAGAAGAGAAAATCCTACTAAACGTGATAAATTAAATTTTCTAACAGAAATTAATTATTGATAAAATTGATAAATATTCTATATCAATAAAATGATAAGAAAAAAATAATGATAGAAAACTTTGCTTACCACTGGAAGCTCTTTGCAGAAGATGAAGTATCTAATGCTAGCACATATATCTAACAGAAAATGGCCTCCACTGACATGGAGGTGAACGTGGAGAGACATTTTCCCCTTAATTTTCCTCCAATGTGCAACCACTTCGTCCCTTTGTAATTTGTTGTACCACCCTTGCAACTGTACGTGTTTTACAAAAGAATTTGTTTGTTAAATATATTTTATTAACAGTCTATTTATTTTAATTTATTGTGTAAAAATATATTTGTTTTTATCAAGAAATTTAAAAATCAATATATTTTTTTTAAAATAATAGACCAAATGAGTAAAACTAGTGCTATTTAAAAAAACTATTAAATAAATTTATATTTTTATATAATAAATATTTTTAATAAGAAAAATGCTATTTTCACTTTTTTTTATTGTGCATTACAAACATTAGAAAAATAATTTATGAAATCAATCTTTTAGGCTTTGTTTGGAAGTTAGGAGGGGAAGAGAAGGAAAGAGATTCAAGGGGAAGGGAGGGGAAGGAAAGGAAGAAAAATAAGGGAAGTTTTTTCCTCCTTATTTGGGAGTTAAAAATATATTAAGAGAAAAAAATTGAAAGTTAATAAGATGTTAAATGTGAAAATTATATAATTTAAATGTAAAAATATATTAAAAATGTATTTTTGAATTTGTAGTTGGAGTAAGATAGTAATTTTAATTACTTTTTTTCTAAAAATCTCCAAATTGAGGAAACAATAATTTTTAGGCTTTGGAGGATTTCAGAGGAGTTTTAAAAATCCTCAAATTCTTCTTCTCAAAAATTAAAACTTCCAAAAAAAAGATGTCACTACCTAAACCTTTTCCTTTTCTTATTTTCCCTCTAAAATCTGTCTCCCAAACAAAGTCTTAGTAAACTATCTACTCTCTATTATTTTAAATGTTAAGGTTAATTTTTTTCTTCTTTTACATCCCTTACTCTCTTTTTCACCTCCCTATAAAATCAATTGTTTATAGAATCAAAACTTATCGTGTTTAGTAGAGACGTGAAAAAGAATGAAAAAAGATAAAAGTGTGAGGGATAAAATGAAATGAAAAATGATGTACGAAAGTTGAAAGAGAATATTATGTTAGTATGTCGTTTGAGATGAAAAATAAAATAAAAAGATGAAAATTTTGAATTAAAGTTATTAGATGTGTAAGAAAAAAAATATTAACATAATTATCTGTTTATCCCTTATTAATTTAATGTTTCTTCAATTTTTTTCACTGAAAATTTTATTAAAAAAATTGTACAATGAAGGCATAATTAATTATGCCTTACCATTATTTTTTATTAACCAGTGAAGTATCATATTATTAAATAAAACAATTAAGATATATAAATTTTATCACATGATGGTAAATAATTAATTAACAAATAAAGAAATACATCTCTCTTTTAAATGTTAAAGGTATTTTTTTTTTCATCTCTTACATTCCTTACTCTCTTTTTCACCTCCCTATAAAATCAATTGTTTATAGAATCAAAACTTATCGTATTTAATAGAGAGGTAAAAAAGAATGAAAAAGATAACAGTGCAAGGAAAAAAAAAATAGAACAGAAACACAGGCACTAGCAGCACGAAAAATAACAAATAAAAAATTTGGAAGATTCCAAAAAAAATTAGTCATAGAAAAAAAATCACGCATTCAATTTTAATGCAATTCATCTCATTTTAGAATAAAAATACTGTTTATCAGGACCCATATTTTCTTACAACTTTCTTACCTATATTACACTCCTAGCTACCAAACACACTTGAGCTCTCCCACTTTTATCTTAAATCCCTTTTGCCCTACTTTCATTTTTTAAAGCCAAACACTACATGAAACTTAAAATAAAATAAATATATATACACTATTAATAATATTCTTATATTTTTTTAAAAATGATTATATATTTATCTTGATAATCGTAATATATTCCCTTGCATTAGTTATTATACTACTAAAACAAATTTAAATATCATGCTATCACTCACGTGATTGACATTGAATTTTATTATGATATTTTTTTATTACATCAGTTATCATATATCTCCTTACCTCTTTATTAAATATTTGACTTTCCTCATTTTGCCTGCACATGTTAAGCGTTGTGCCAGCCTGTGGTGATCAGTGTAAAGGCCAAGCTATGAGAGTAAGAACCCACATGGCCAAATCCATCATTTTTGGCATATACCAAATCCCAACCCCATATTATCAAACTCATGAGACGTGTATAATAATAATAATAATAATAATAATTTAAAGTTAAAAAGTAAACTTGTCCACGCCATACTGGCAGCAGTATTTGTTTGTATTCCTAGAAAAACGGACGCACTAGTATTTCCCGATTCCAACCCTTTGTGGCCTTTTGCCACCCAAAATAAGGCTGGCAATAAACAACAGTTAAGTTTAATTTTTTAGATAAATTATATTTTTAAATTTCTCATTAATTAATTTGATGTCATGAAATATTTTAAAAATATAATTTACTGAAAAAAGTACATTTAGTTATCTCATTAGATTTTTTAATGATGTGAAAAATTAAAGTTTTTGTTGTCATTGTGGGACTAATTAACGTTATTGCTATTACTTAATAACCATGAACTGACACAAGAAAATTCAAAGATTAAAATAAATATATAAAATCTAATTTTATAGGGATTAAAGTTTTTATTTAATATAACTAAAATTCATAAAAAAGTATTTTGAAATAAAATAATATGTTATAATTAAAATTTATTTTGAGATAAAAATATGAAAAATTTAAGGTAATGGAAAATTTAAAATATTAAATACCCAGATAAAAATAAAAAAAAAGTATATAGTTTGATATAATTGAAAGAAAAATCAGTGACTAGTTTGCATGCAGACTCTTTTTAAAAATCTGAAAAACAATAAAATCCAAAATCAGATAAATTGAACTTGATCATATTATAATTTGAATATAAAATCAACTGATTAAGTATTAAAGAACGATTAGATCAGTGATTTAAATCAAATATTTTTCTTCTTCTTTAAACTCGTTGAAATCTCATCCACCACACCATCCAAGTTTTATCTCTTTCTATTGAGATCATAAGTCATAACATGACCAACACAACACAAAAAAAAAAAAAATTGAAGAAATACCTGAGAGTTGTTTATGGTCTGCGAGATGGAGAGGGTGATTTTAGAGGTAATGTCACAATGGGTTAGGGTGTAAGTCCTTGGAAGATATGAGGGGTGTATCTTTTGGTCCACTCCTAAGAATAAAACCTTCAGCTTCGAAGCTTCAAATATGGCTGGCCCGAACAACCTAGCAACCTGGTATCCAACCAAAACAAATGTAAGGAACACAAACTAAAAGAACATTATTAATTTACTTCTAATTTCTAAACATATAAGAAAAAAATGACATACGTACAGGCACCAGTGGTTGGTTAACTTTCTTCCTGAGTGGTGTTTTGTGCGTAAATGGAGAGACTTGGTTCCCCGAATGCGATGGCTTAAGCTTAGAAGGGAGGAAAGCTGTAGTTAGTGTGGCCATATATGTTTGATCCAAGAAAATCTGTTGTGGTCGTTCAAAAATGAACTTGGTTTGAACTTTGAAGAACCCCAATATAATGAAGAGGCTTTTATATATGCTTAATTTGTCCTTCAGTACTGTTTCTGCTTGAATCTGTTTCAACTTCTACTCTTCAGCCACAGCATTGAAAAATTGAAAATGGTTAAGATCGGAGTGTTTTAAATGCGTGATTGAGGGTAGTAGTAGTAGTAGTATCCCTATCTGAACTCTGCCCCAACGACGATGCGTCGATTCCCGTGTAGTTGGCCTTCGTGTTAGGTTAAGTGCAGACAAGAGTTGTAATTTTATATCTTTTGATATTGTTCAAGAACTCTTCTCGTTTGCAAGTAATAGTAGTCACGTTTTCCTCACGTAAAAATCCACGTATAATTACATCTCGTCCACTAACTTAAAGTTTTGTTTGATTTGTTGTTTTATTGTTCTGTTGTTTTATTAAGTTAAAATTATATAAGGTGGTTTCATTTATCTTATTTTTTTAAAATAAATTGTTGCTAATTTTATTTTTTATTTTTTTAGATATAAGTTGTTAATAATTTTATCCTTTATTTTTAATAAGTATGTCCATGTTTTATATATGTAAAAAAAATAACTTCTTTAATGAGAATAAGTTATAAAAAGAGATGCATCATGACCAAGGTATATGTGCATGTTATCTAAAATCTCAATACACCATTAGTGAGTGATAGTGAAAATATATAATATCCTTTAAGTCAAAAGTTAGATTAGTTTGAAGACTCGTTGTTTAGAGATTGAGATTATTTGACTCACACACAACTACAATTTCATCTTCCGAGCAAACAAGAATAACAATGGTGGGAAATATTTATGATCTTAATTTTTCCGCATTTGATCTAATAGCTTCTCATGTATATAATTCTAACATTTGGTATCAGAGCCCGATTTTGCCTCTGCTTTACTTTTGTTTGACACTCATATTTTTTAAATATTGTTTTATTGAAATATGGGTATTTCACCATCTCGAACCCACATCCAACTCTTTTAGAAAAATTCACATGGACCACTAGACTACTAAAGCTTACCTAACATTTATTCGCTTTTTCTGCATGTTATACATTTCATGCGTTCCTGTTTAATTTTGAAATTTATAGAGTTTTGATTTGTTTTATGCATGAATATATTATGGAAAAGTTTATTCTATGCATATATACATTAAATCAAATGCATAATATTATGTTTGAATTATGCAATTGTATATGAGAATTTTATTCATCATTATATTATATCTTGATCTTGAAGTGCATAATGAGATTTATTCTCATATGAACAAATTTTATGTCTAAGTGATCTTTATAATTTTAATTAATTACGAATTAGTCACAATATCTATAATTTGATTAAGATTATATATTAAGTTGTTTAAAAATCATATAAAGAATTATGCATAATATTGTAATTAATTGTTACGCTTTTCAAGTTACTGTTTTGTAATATCTGTTCACATAATTTATTGTTATTTTATCATTACATGTATTAATTTATGTTTCATTAAGTTAATTAATTTGAATAATTGATTATTTAATTTTATTATTTATGGTTAATTACAGTAAAATTAATTTTAAAAATTAGATAATATTTAGTTATCTTTATAATTTAATTAATTAAAGCCTAGCCACAACAACTTTAATTATTTAAATTATATATTAAGACTCTCTAGATCACATAAGGTAGATAATATTAATTGTAATTAATTATAATATAATATAATAAATATAATCCCACAAGAATTTTATTATATTTTTGTATGATTAATTAGGATAAAATATTAAATTATATTTTTTTATTTGCCCACAGGAATCAAGAAATATAACTTGATAGTTTTATCAAAATGTTTATGTGAATTTAATTGAATTAAAATTTTAGCCCGCAGGCAAATTTTATATCGCTAAATTCCTAATTTTATAAGCATGACTTACATTGGTAAAGAATGATACATTATTTTTGTTCAAAATTCAATGATAAACATATATGTTGAATTATTTTGCAACTATACAACATATTAATACAATTGATGTCCTGGAATTAAGTGTACATTATTTTTCTATATGGAAAGAAATGATTCTGTTGACGTTAATGTATATGGACATTGATTATGCTATCAGGAAAATTGAGCCACCAACAATTACAAAGAACAGTTAAACCAGAGGAGATGGATCTGTATGAGAAATGGAAAAGATTCAACCGACTCTATGTGATGTTCATTAAAACTAAAATATAGGCTAGTATTAAGGGCTAAGTTGAATAGTATGACAATGTGAGAATGCTTCTGAAGTACATTGATAAACAATTTGAGACTTAAGGGAAGTCATTGGCCAGTACCTTAATAATGAAATTTTCTTCCATGAAGCTCAATAATCTTAGGGGTGTTGGTGAGCACATCATGCAGATGAGGGACATTGCAGCTCAACTTAAAACTCTAGAGGTGGACATGTCTGACTCCTTTCTGGTGCATTTTATTCTGAATACTCTTCTAGCACCATATGATCCCTTTTTAAAATATCCGACAACACACATAAAGACAAATGGTCTATTAATGAACTCATGACCATGTGTGTTTAGGAAGAGGGGAAGTTGCAGTTGGAACAAGGGGAGTGTTCTCTTATGACTACTGAAAGGAAGGATAATAAGAAAGGTCATAAGAACAAGAGAAGTAGTAAAATACCACCTCAAGCTGGAATTAAAAAAGAATCCAGGTGTTTCTTCTATAAAAGAAGGGGCACATGAAAAAAGATTGCCCTATGTTTAAGCTATGGTTTGGAAAAGAAAGGTATGCCTACCTCTTTAGTTTGTTATAAATCTAATATGATTAATCATAAGACATGGTGGATTGATTTGCAATATGGTCTTTTCTATATTAATTTGCAAAATGATACCACTTATGATGTTGTGCATGTTAATGTTGGCATGAAACAATGCGTTATAAATTACTTTGTTCGAATAAAGATGAAACTTTAGATGCCTTTATAGTTTTTAAGGCCGAAGTGGAGAAACAATGTAGAAAGAAAATTAAGATCGTGAAATCCGATATAGGTGATAAATACTATGGTAGATACACGGAGAATGGACAAGCACCTGCTATATTTGCGAAGTTTCTTCAAGAACATGAGATTGTTGCCAACACACTATGCCTGATTCTCCGGATCAGAATGATGTGGTAAAAAGAAGAAACCAAATCTTAATGGACATGATACAAAGTAAGCTTAGTAGTTCCCAGTTTTCTAAGTCATTGTGGACTGAAGCACTGAGGAAGACAATGTACATATTGAACTGATTTCCAGCTAAGGTGGTCCCAAAGACACCATTTGAGTAATTTAAGAGTTGGAAATCAAGTTTGCGACATGTACACATTTGGGGATGCCCGTCTGAAGTAGAATATATAACTCACAAGAAAAGAAACTTGGCCTAAGAACCATTAGAGGATACTTCATTGGATATAATGAAAGGTCTAAGGAATACAATTTTTACTGTCCATTTGATAGTACAAAGATTGATGAATCAAGAAATGTTGAATTTCTTGAGAATGACTTGATTAGTGAGAGCGATCAATCCAGAGATTTTATTTATGAGAAAGATCATTCAGTTACTCAACCATCCACTTCAAATCTTAGATTGATTGTTATTAACAATACCCTTCTAGCTCAACCGGGTGTTGTGCAACCTATCATTCAAGATCCACAACCTTCTGATAATCTAGTAGATCAAGTTGATCATGAGGAACAAGAAGAAACAGTTGATCAACCAATTGAACAACAAGTTTCTCAAAAAGTTAATGAAACAACATTGAGGAGATCTACCATAATAAAGAAATCAGTGATACCGAGTGATTTTGTTGTGTATCTACAGGAATCTGACTATACTATTGGAGCTGAAAATGATCCTGAAACGTTTTCACTAGCCATGAGTTCTAAAGAATCAAATTTGTGGTATGATGCTATGAAAGATGAGATGAATTCTATGGCATCGAATGAAGTCTGAGATCTTGTTCAATTGCTTGGTGGTGCAAAAGCCATTGGATGTAAATGAGTCTTTCTAAGAAAGACTCATTTAGGAAATATTGAGAGATATAAAGTAAGACTCGTAGCCAAGGAATTTAATCAAAAGGAAGGAATCGACTACAAGGAGACATTCTCTTTTGTATCTATGTAAGATTCTCTTTGCGTTATTTTAGCACTGGTTGCACATTTTGACTTAGAGTTACACAAATGGATGTGAAAATGACTTTTCTCAATGGAGACTTAGAGAAAGAGGTTTATATGAAACAACCTGAAGGATTATCCTTTACTGAGGGTGAACAATTGGTATACAAGCTTAAGAAATCTATATATGGATTAAAACAAGCCTCCCATCAGTGGTACTTAAAATTTCATGACATTATTTCTTCATTTGATTTCATAGAAAATTTTATGAATCATTGTATATACTAGAAGGTCAGTGGGAGCAAAAATTATTTCTTTATTTTATATGTAGATGATATTTTACTTGCAATCAATGACAAGGGTTTGTTATATGAGGTGAAATAATTTCTCTCTAAGAACTTTAATATAAAGGATATGGGTGATATAATAACCTTGGCTAAATAAATAAAAGAAAAAGAAAGAAAAGTTTAAATTTACTAAAATTTTGTCGCAAAAGCATTAGCGACAGTATTAGCGACGGTTTTAGTGACGGCTGGAGTTTCACGCTGGTAGCGTGGGAAGTGCTCTAGAAAACCATTTTCCACTGGTATGTCACGCTGGTAGCGTGGTCCTCACGCTGATAGCGTGGGAAGTGCTTCAGAAAGCCATTTTTCACTGGTATGCCATGCTGGTAGCGTGGGAGCACGGGCTGGGGGCCTATAAAAGGTCATTTTTACGAAATTTAGGCCAAAAACCTTCTTTTTTCTTCCTCTGGCCCTATTCCGCCATTGTTGAGCTTAGGAAGCTCCATATCTTCACCAAACTTCATCAAAACACTTTCCTTTCAACATGAAACTTGTAGGGAACCTTCCTATGAGCTAGAATCCTTCATCACTTTTCCCTAAAAACCACCAAACGAAGAGATCCCTTTCTCTAGAGAACTTCACAAATCTCGAGCTCACGGGGAAAGGAGGCGATTCTCGGACACCCAAGCTTGGGGAAGTGGTCCATTATCCTTCCTTGTCATCCTAGAGGTAAGAAACTCGAGTTTTACCGTTTGATTTGTAAATTTGGCTTTGGGATGAATAGTGTCCCATTTGAGTTAGAGCTGGAATTAGCCTTGGGTCCTTTAGAAAAGTATGTTTAGGGAGTTGTTGTGATGAAGGATTAGCTTTCAAATGTTAGTTTTATGGACTTTGATTCTTGGCTCTGAGAAATGCATGTATAGCTAGTATGTTGGTTTATTGATGATTGTAGAACATGCATGAGCCTTGATACTTAATCTTTATGTGCTAGAGAGGCTTTAGGAACGATGTTATTGTGTGAAAGAAACCGTTCAATCCATGTTGTATAATCTTGAGTATTGGCCTGTATAGAGCTTTGAGCTCTTTGTTTTGGCTTGTACCGAGTCTTGTGGAGACTCTAGTGCCTTGGTTAGGCCGAGATAGACCGTTGATGGTCTATGAGTTGTCTAGTGAATTGATTAGCTCTGATAACCTTAAAATAGATGACTCAGAGGTTTATGCCTTGTATGGTTGAATTGGTGTCTGATTGAGCTTATATGCCTTGTATAGGGCGTGACACCGAGGGTGTTAGTGGCGTAGACCATCGTTCAGGGATTCAAACTACGCTGACTGCGTTGATTCAAAAAAATCGGCTTCGGGATATATTTTTATGCTAGCCAGTGGAGCTGTGTCTTGGAGAAGTGTCAGACAGACATTAATTGACTGCTACTTCCACTATAGAGGTTGAGTTCGTTTCTTGTTTTGAGGCTACCTCACATGATGTATGAATGAGGAGTTTCATTTCTGGGCTTAGAGTTATGGATTCCATTTCTAGGCCATTGAAGATGTACTATGATAATTCAATTGCTGTTTTTATGGCTAAGAATTACAAACGTTGTAGTCGAAGCAAAGACATCGACATTAAGTATCTAGTCATAAGATAACGTACTAAAGATAATACAGTGGTTATTGAGCACATTAACACTGAATTAATGATTATCTATCCTTTAACTAAGGGCATGCCACCATTTAAATTTAAGGATCAAGTATAAAGGATTGGACTTGGCTCCCATATGTGATTTTCATTGTAAGAATGATATTAAGAAACTCTATTGTGATATTTTTCATTCAGTTTATGCGCATCTACAATTATTTATCTTGAGAAACATCAATTAAGTTTGGACCTAGAATAAACATTGGGTTTATTCATTAAGTTGTATGGACTTGAGAAATATAATGCAATGTGATGCATGAAAGATATTACTCGTGTATATATTAGAGGAACTATCATCATTATTCATGTATTTTATTTCTCACTAAAGTGTATGATGAGATATGTGAACCAAATGGGAGAATGCTGGTTTCTTTTATGTTGCTTGACTAAGTCAAAACCACATAAAGTGGTCCACTCACCTTATCTTCTTAGAAATAAGTTGTTGTTAATTTTATCCATTATCTTCTTAGGAATAAGTTGTTGATAATCTTATCCCTTATTTTTAACAACTATGTCCACATTTTATGCATATCAAAAATAACCTCTTTGATGGAAAGAAGTTATAAAAGGAGATGTGCGCCATGATCAAGGTCCTTGTGCTTGTTATCTAAAATCTCAATACACCATAGATGAGTGATAGTGAAAGCATAGAAAATCCTTAAGTCAAAAGTTAGATTAGTTTGAAGACTCAAACTGTTTACAGATTACTTGACTCACAGACAACTGCAATTTCATCTTCCGAACAAACAAGAATAGCAATGGCGGAGTGTATTTATGGTCTTAATTTTTTCGTATTTGATCTAATAGTTTCTGATGTATATAAGTGTGATTGATCATTTAGTTTTTCTAACATGACTTACATTTTAACTTAATAATTTTCTAGTAAAAAAACTAATAATTTTGAAATTAAATGTTGATACGCCGTTATATTTAATATTTAGACGGAAAATTTGGTGGTCTTGCCCATTTAAATAGAATTGTCTCCAATAAAATATAATATACTATGAAAAATGTATGCGGAATTGTCTGCGGATTCTAACATTGTGTTTCGTATAAATGAATTGTTTGGTAATTAAAGTAGAAACCAACGAAAAAAAAGGTGAGAGTAATAAAAAAATGAGCTATTTGCATGATATTAGATAGGATGGAAAGTTGTAAAATTTTAGTGGAACCATGTAGCAAATCTCACTTAAAAAAAAGGTGAAATGATTAGTAATGAAAAATTATTAAGTGATTCAAACCATTATATTATTCATAATTTTAATTTATAATTATGTGACACATAAATATAAAAAATATATTCATTAAATTAAAAATATATTTAGTATCTATCTAATAAAAATTAATTATGTTATTCTTTAATTTAAAATATTAAATTATTTACACGTTAAATGATTATTGGTTTGGAGTAATAAATGATGGGATGGGAGTAATAAATGACGATAACTATTTAGATTCTACAGTTTGATACTAACAAAAGATATTGCAAGCAAATATCAATCATATTTGTATTTACATTAGATTCAACTTTCATTTTTTCTAATGGTGATATTTGAACGACAAGCCAAGTTGAATGCCGAAATCCATGCTAAATACTAATTGCGAAAAAGAAAACAGTTCCAGTCATTTTAGCTTTGCAACATTACAAGTTTTGGGTAATTCCTAATCCCATCACAAGATTTCATGCTCGTGCTCAAGATGCTCTTAAGACCAAGTGATAGAGCTCATCGGTATAAAGCAGCATTCACAATTTTCTTGACCCTACTGTGGTGCACCAACGATAACTACTTGATGACCACATAGCTTATCCTCTTTATGGGAGCCACTCCAGAATGCACATGCATCTTTCAATGGACCCCAACATTCTACCTTGTTGAATTCTGAAATATTTGAGTGAAAGTAAACCCAAACATCATGCAATTCTGGGTAGTCCTTGAACAAGTTTTTATCACCGTGACTGAAGGCGTTCAATACCTATATATATGCAATGAAATATAGTTACAATTATTAAATTTTGATAGTGAGAGAGATTATTCAAATTCATGAAAAGAAAACATGCTTGCCACTGGAAGCTCTTTGTGCGGAAGATGAAGTATCTAATGCTAGCACACATATCTAAGAGCATATTTAGTGCAAGATCTTAAGTAAAGATCTTAAGCTTAAGATCTGATCTTCATTAGATCTCCCAATAAAGGAGTTGAAGAGATTTCCACCATGGAGGATGAGTTCTTATGGAAGATATCTTAAGATCTGCACATTATTCAAAAAAGAATAAAGTTTCTTCATTTTTCTCTCTCCTTAAGATCTCAAAATGAGATCTACCATTAAAAAAAAATGAAAGAGATCTTAAGAGATCTTTAATCCTATTTGGCATTATGAGGTCTATCAAAAAGTAGTCTAAGATCTCAATTTAAAATCTACCACTAAAGATGCTCTAATAGAAAATGGCCTCCAGTGACATGGAGGTGAACGTGGAGAGACATTTTCCCCTTAATTTTCCTGCAATGTGCAACCACTTCATCCCTTTGTAATTTATTGTACCACGTACCCTTGCAACTGTGCATATTCCCCCCCCCCCCCCCCAAAAAAATGTTTGTTAAATATATTTTTTTATTAAATGCACATTTATTTTAATTTATTTTGTACAAGAATTATTTATTTTATCAAGAATTTTAAAAATACCAGTGATTATATTTTTAAAAAATAGACCAAATGTGTTAAATGCTTTATTTTTCTTAAAAATAAATTTTACATGACTTTATATTTCTATATAATAAGTATTTTTTTAATAAAAAATAATTCTATTTTCACTTTATAGCATGTATGAGTATATCCCACACAATAGAAAAATCCGCTTTAATGTTAATTATCAACTGACATGATTCGCTTGGAATCATTTTTACTCATCAGCCAAAATGAGATACTTCATGTCCCACTATTTATAAAACAATTGAGGTTAATATGATAGTATAATAATTAAATATGTTGTTCACGTTTTGAGAGTGATAATTATTATTTTTTGGATAGGTAATAATGAAAAAAAAAAAAGTTGAGAGTAAATTGAGAATAATAAATGTGTACATTAAATCATCAATTGGTATAATTGCTATTATAATAGTTATAGATATATCTATTTTCCTTTTATTTTGAATTATATCTATTTTATTTTTTACTTCTTTTTTTTTTTTTTTTTTTTTTTTTTTTTTTTTTTTTTTTTTTTTTTTTTTTTTTTTTTTTTTTTTTTTTTTTTTTTTTTTTTTTTGTAAAAACGTGTTTGTTCGTTTTCCATGTCGTATGTCGAGGACGGTGGTCCATGCTCTGTTTTTGTAGGAGTCACAGCCACCATCCATTAGTAGTGGCATTCCCTACACGCCAACCTAATCTATGGAACTCTTGGCGCATGAGTAATTGACTGATTGGAATGTTTTAATGAAAAGTTTGATAATAATAATAATAATTTAAAAAGACAAGTATTCCAAGCTATAAAGAGAAAAGTTTTTCTCTTTTTTAAAATGGTTATAAAGTATACAGATAAAGTAAATACTTGTACTTCACGAGTCTTTTTTTTTTCTTGAATGGTGACAAAGTTTACAGATAAAGTAAATATTTTTTAAAGTGCGAAGTATATATTCAAAGGATAGAAGAAAGAAAATATTGACAATATCAAATTGAGAGAGTGAAAGTTTTACTTTTCAAATATTCTAATTTATAATAAAATAGTAGATTCATTACATGATTATGTATCAACAAATTTGTATAAAGAGAAATTTGTTGTCTATTATAGATTTGTTCTTTGACAAATTAACCTATCATTTTTAACTCAGGTTGAATTTGAATGTATATTTTGAAATATGCTATAAGTGTTATATGAGATGCATTATTAAACAATGGATTGATTTGTATATTTTATAATTTATGTACGTTTTTAAAAACCTAAAACTAATTTAATTCAAAATCAAAGTAAACTGAATTGGATCAAATTTGTTTTAACTTTAAAATCAAACCTCTCTATGTATACAAAAGTATATCCATTTCTTCAATCTCTACTTCCCCTTATATTCACTTTCTTTTTGAATACTTTCTTCTCATAAAGTGAAAAACTTTATTCTCCTAGCATGCATTTGATATATAATCTTAAAGTTTTGAAGTGGAATATCAATTGAATGCTAAATACGAATATATATTTTTTAACTAAAATATATTGAACAAAATTAATAAAATTTATATTTAGCATAATAATAATTATGTAAGTTTTGTTAATAAATTTTACATTATGATATTATGATATCAATTTAAAAAATCAAAACAAATCCATCAAACAAAACTATATCGTAAAAGATTATTTGAATTTAGAGTTTATTTGGTTAAGAAAATGAATAAAAAATGAGTGAAATAAACATTATAATTTGGTGGAATTCATATTTTTACTTTAATTTTAAATTTTTTTTTGCTTTCATATTTTTTCTTTTCACTATATTAAATATATATTAAGTGTATGTTGAATAATTAAATTAAATTATGTTTTTATTTTATGTTTGATTTAAATGATTTTTTTTCTTTTAAAAAACAAATCAAATATCATCGCCCGAACACTGCTACTAGAATGCATTGCATGCATGCACTTTTTCATGGATCTCAACCAAAAAGAAAAAAGAAAAAAAAAAAAGCATTGAAGAAATACCTGAGAGTTGTTTCTGGTCTGCGAGATGGAGAGTGATTTTAGAGGTAATAATGTCAGAATGGGTTAGTGTAAGTCCTTGAAAGATCCACGGGTGGTTTCTTTTGGTTCATCCTAAGAATAAAAGGTTAAACGATCAAATAAGAACGTTTTATTTTATATTATTAGTTAAGGGTTGATTAAAAATAATTACTTAATAAGGGATAAGTCATAATTAATGTTATAATTTATAATTTTTTTTATTTTTTAAAAATTGAAATCATAAAATAATTTACAATTTTAATATTTTTTTAAAATTTATGACTTTAAAATCGTATTTATATTTTTTAAAAATTGAAGTCAGTGAAATATTTTAAAAAGTTTTTTTAAGTTTTTTTCAAATATTTAAAGTAAATTGTAAATAATTTTTTAATTTAATTATTTCATAAATAATATATTTTTAATATTGTTTTTAATTTTTATTTAATATTTTCTTAATTTTTGATATATTTATTTTTTAATATATTTTCTATATTTTTTTATTATTGTTAAGAATTATTATTTATGAAATAATTAAATTAAAAAATTAT
>PYAF01005118.1:23495-39356 GCA_007407185.1 Glycine tomentella | reverse complement strand
GGTTCGGATCACCGGGTTACCCATTTAAATTTTTTTTTAGAACTACTATTTTATATCACGATTCTTTCAAATATCTCATACAATTAACACAATATTATCAAATGTATGAAAGTAGTAAAATTGATTCATTTAATACCATCAACATAATATTATAAAATAGACTTATAATATAAATTAAAACAAAAGATTTGTGAACAATGTTTACTATAATAGTCTGAATCACAACTGAATCTTACAAACCAAGCTTTGTTATAACCAATTTTGTTGCAACCATATTTGTTGAAACAAACAAATAAACAAAATATAATTCATTAATATTATAAATATGGTAAACAATATATGAAAAAAAAAGGTGAAACAAATAACAATATACCTAAAAGTAATACATTAAGAAGTTCCAGCACTTGCAGTTTCAACACTTAGAGACCCAATATTAGCAGTATTTAAAGCCAAACCAAACAATTCTAAAAATTTAAACACAACCCCGTTAGCACAAAAATTAATTGATATTTTATACAAATATAAAAATGAAATAAGAGATTAATGATTATACACCTGATTCAATCTTTTTTGCTTCATTTATTTCAACTTGCAAGTCATTAACATTTTGCTTAGTAGATCTAAGTCAATTTTGGGAACAAATGAGAGCTTCAACAGTAGTAGGACTCAAGGAACTACGAAATGAATCCAGAATTCTACCCCCTGTACTAAATGCAGACTCAGATGATACAGTAGATACAAGAATGACCAATATATTTCTAGCCATACAGGAAAGAATCCTAGTCTACCCTTACACAACAATTATCCCAGCTGGTATCCTTATTTTCCAGCAAAAAGCTCTAGTCTCAATTCACCAAGAATAGAGATAGATTAATATCCTTGTTTCCCAACCAGACTGGTATCCTAGTTTCCCAGCCAGAAGTCGCATGTCTCAATTCATCAAGAACAGAGACAAAACTAGTATCCTAGTTCCCAGCTGCGACCTTTTACCAAAGTCAATAAGTAGAATACAATAAAATAGTTACATTTACGCTTATATTCCTTAAGCAAGTAGGTACCTTTAAATCCTGATTGAGAGTTGAAGAATCAAACTTGTCAAACGTTTCTATATGATCCCACAACAATTCTCTCAATGATGCAAATATAAACTCTCTAATATTATTTGGAATGGAATGCATACATGAACACCAAAATATGTTTCTATTTATACTAATTTAAAGATATGATTTTAACCAATTTTTGAATGCAATCCTAAATATATTCTATCATATTATCCAATGCTTAAAGATATTTTATTATATTATGTAATGCAATCTTAAAAATATTCTATCCTTTTTTTTTAATGCAATATTAAAAAATATCCTATCTTATTTTTTGAATGCAATCTTAAACATTTACAATATCATATCTTTTTTTATTGTCAAATTATTTTTTTAATTTTTAATATATATATATATATAAATAATAAAATTTATATTATTATTACGGGTTCACGGATCGGGTCATCGGATCAACGGATCTGTAAATCTAAACCCGTGACCCAACTCGTACATGAACGGTTTTGATCGGTTCGGTTTGGTTTTGACCCAAATATATAAATGACCCAACCCAAACTGTTCGGATTGGTTCGGGTTCACGGGTGACCCGTACCCATGAACACCCCTATGTGGATGTATATGAACAATAAAATTAAATAAATTATCTAATAGATAGAAGATAAAAAGAAACTAATCCATTGAAATTGGACATGTTAGACTTTTACTTTTGGCAAGAGCATATGAGGAGAGGGCACATGATGTTGAGTCTAGTACACATTTGTAGGAGAAGATCCAAGACTATTCACACTCCATACGTTTCACGAGGCACATTAGCATGACCTCTTGCTACCAAGCAGGTTTAAATCTTCTTCTTCCTTTGCCTAAAATTCCGCCAATATTGGAGCGGAGAAAAAATTAAATAAGAAAATATTTTGTTTCCCTCCTAAAAATAAAATCAAGCTAACAAAAGATTAAAAAATTCATTTCTTTCCCTCTCCCTCAACCAAACATCATGTTATATATATATATATATATATATATATATATATATATATATGTGTGTGTGAAAAAAATATAAGATTTGATTGAATGATTAAAAAAATTGTGAATTTGATTATTTCTTATTAATAAATAATATTTACTGCTGCAAGCATCATGCATAAATAGTAAACGTGTCAGCTGCCAACTATGTACAACCAAAACCTGAAGAAGTTGTGAAGTCGCGACAATATGAACCATAACCATATGTATAGACTAAACTCTTCGGATCAAAGCCGCAAAACACTATCAAAATGCACCGAGACAAGTCCTATTTCCTAACCCTTACCCTCAATTGTAAGGATTAGGAAGGAATAAATTATGCTATAATGGTCATTTGTTATATAAAGAGGAAAAGAAATGGTACCATGGCCCTTACTATGACTCACTACTACTACTATCACAACCGCTACATTCGTGACCTCTCTCGTCACACCCGTTGTTGTTGTGTCATAGTCGTGGTGTTTGCTTTCCAAGTCCTTGGACTTGAAAGGAGCACGAGAAAGGGCAATACCATCGTTTTTCCACCAAAGGTGGGAAAACATTGGATAGTTGATCCTTATGAAGCGAGGTGTTTGGGTCACATAAGAGGGTAATATATAAACCCATCCACCAACAAGAATCAGAGGTAGGTGCACAACATGCCTCCTTGAAGTCAATGTAGATAATGAGAATGAAAGGTGATGGTAGTGATGGCAATATCAACTGGTATATATATAGTTAGGTACAATATTGCACATAGTAATGTCCAACACGATCGAGATCTCTAGCCTTAGGCTAACTTTCGATTTACAGGGTTTCTCAACCAAAAAGTAACATTGTCTCAATAAGACCAGGCGAAGTTCTATGATTACTCGATCTCTTGCATATTGTTGTATGGAAATCCTTTTATTACTCCCTTACGTACCTAGAACTCTCGGCCTTTTTGAGTGAAAGAAGGGGATCAAATTTTGCTTTGACAAGATCTTCGAATTTTTTCTAAAGTTAATTAAACATTTCAAGAGTTTAAAACACAATCCTACATACGTAACAAAACCAGAAACATGATTAAGAATAAAAATAAGCATAGTACTCACAATGTCCTTATGCGTGTGAAGGTAACAATAGGCTTTAGGTGATCAATTCAACAATTTGGATTTGTTGTACGTTGTGAAGTTAGACGATAGGGGGTCACAAGGAGTGGCTTGCATGTGATATGACACTTAGAAAAGGCTTGGCATCAGGGAGGGGTGGCGTAACCGTGGAATGGAAAGTTTGGTGGCGGTTTTAGGTGGCTATGATGACTTATGGCGACTGGAGGTGGTGGAGAGGTAGGGGAGGCCGATTAGAAAGGAAGGGAACAAGAGATAGGACGTTAAGAAAATTAAAAGAAACTATGTTGCATAAGTGGAAAGAAAGAGGAGAAGAACATAAAGGGATATCAATAAAGAAAAGAAATGGTAATGTTTAGGAACCGATTTAAGTGTTGTTGAAGTGAGTAAATTAAAACTTCTTTATGTAGAGTTTAATTTTAGGGTTCCATGCATAGGGGAAAAAACAACTCAATTATGTAGCTATGAGTTGAATTGCCTTATTTGACACCAGACAATTATATTTTATCCTAGAAAGTCAAAATCACTTCAAAATTTTAAATACGGTTAATTATAATTATCAATCACAATCATATTAATCTTTTTCAAATATGACTAGCTGATCACACAAATAAGTAAATGTTTTACTGTGTATTTCAAGCATAGGGTAAGTTTTTTCTTATAAAAATAAATAACCCAAGTTTCAGTTGAATTAATTGAAACTTACACAGAAATTTTGATTAATTAAATTTCATATTTTAATTAATTTTTTTAAATCTAACTAATGTAAATCAAGGTAAAATTAGGCATGGCAGCGGGATTCGAACCCGTGGGTACCCGTCCGAATCCGCCCCGATTTTAACGGGAAAAAATCGAGTTTTTCGGGTTCGAATTTCCCCGGTAGCCAAAAGCGGGGGCGGGGACGAGTATGGGATTACTAATACCCGTCCTGCCCCCGCCCCCGTCCCTTAATAAATAATATTAAAAAATAAAAATATATATTATTTTCTAATTTTTTTAATTGAATTGATTTTTTTGTAATTTTTAAATTATGATCCCATATTTTAAATGTGAGTTTCTTATTATTATTATTTTGTTACGTAATTAGTTTTTTTTGTCCGATTTTGTAATAAAAAAAGTTATATTATTTTTTTATCTTTTAATCAAATAACGGGGCAGGACGGGACGGGAAAAACCCAACCTCCAGCAAGGACGGGGACGGTGTTGGGTTTTAAAACCCGACAGAGATCGGAGACGGGGAGCGGGTTTGGAGGCGGGGACGGGGACGGGGACGAGGAATGCAATACCCGCCCCCGTCCCATCCCGTTGCCATGCATAGGTAAAATAAGAATTAGCAAAAAAAAAACGTGTTACACCATATTTCATCACGTAATAAATGATACTATGGCTCAAAGAACAGTCATATAAATATGAGCCCTTGTTCCTCATGTATTGCTCTCTAATTTTCACATAATTTCCTCAAACACCAATATATAAGAACATCGAAGTACTTGTAGATTCTCCACCGAAGTTTGGGCTTGTACAGACAATTGAAGATCGATTTTACTCGGATCGACATTCCATCCTTTTGATAAGTGCCAAACATTTAGATAAGGCATCAAAAAGTATTCATTTCAACTGCAGCCATGACAATGTCTTGTTTTGATAGTCCTGAATTAAGTAAAGATGAAGACGTTTCTTCTGCTTTTAACAACAATAAACAAGATTTCCACTGTTAGCTACATCATAAGCAAGCAAACGAAACAAGTCCGAAAGTAAGGGATGTTGCGAAGGTTCTAGTTTTGGAGTCTTCAAGCAAACATAGATCGAACACTTCCTAATTATTTGTTTCGCATTAATTGTTTCAGTCCATTTCAACATGACAGAGACTAATTGAACACAGGCTTCTAACCAGATAAAAAATTCCAAAACTGATATATATATATATAGTACTCTCACTCACAGCTTTGGAATATGACTGTTGTATACATAAATTATTTAAGTAGAAGTTCACAACCGCCGTTGTAATTTGATGTACAACAAGAATTACATATCTTAGTCAGACATTAATATAACAGGGTGCAGAGGAGCTAGCGTTTATAAGGGCATTATTAATTTTTAATCTCTAGATTACGCTATGTATGTATGAGCACTACGTGTTGCAGGTTTCAACTTTAACGGCATTCTTCTCTCAGGTCTTCCTATGAATAACTCCGTCTCCACCTCTTCTCCCTCTTTTTCTGTAACGAGTTCAGCATCCTGATCACTCAAACAACGTTGTCGTTCAATCCGATACTACAATGAAAATGATGTTAGGAATTAGCTTTGAATCAAGATGAAAGAATATGAAGAAATAGACTTCATCTTTTTAATCAAATAGATTTGTAGCATATGATAGGAGCTGTTTAGAAATATTTTTTGCATTAATTTGATACTCCATGGAAGATGCAAAATTGGTTAGATGATTAAGAAAAAAGAAAATGAGTAAAAAAGAGTACTGTTTTGATGGAAACCAAAAGACAAAATAAATTTTTTTATTTTTAAATGAAGACAATTATATAACTTTTATAAAATTAACAATACTAATACAATATATTTATATCAATTTACTATTTTATTTTAAAAAATTGTCAAATTATTAGAGAATATTATAAACAAAATCTTCCATTCCCTTCTACAAAACTTCACTCTCTTATCTAAAGATAATATAAACTTCAGTCTGAAACTTAATGAATCGCACGCTTTGGTTGAAATAAAAGAGGTGCACAATCTTTTTTTTTTTTTTTTTTTTTTTGTGAAAGAAAGGGGCAAAGGCCCCTAACGAGAAATTAATAACAATGGAAATAACGAAGAATGATAATAACCTGCTCTCGTAAGCGTTTATTTACTTCGAGTAAGCACTTTTCCTGATGTCAGCCAAAGGACATGGTAATTCTAATTAATGAAGCAATATAAAACAAATTAATTAAAGAATAATATGTGTTCAATCATAAATAAAACATTACCTCTTCTTTTAGGTTCTCGATTCGCTCCCTGAATAATTGATTCTGAAGTACATGCACCACCAAGTTCTTCAAGGTTAGAGGTCTTGGTTATTGATTAAGAGAGTTGCTTTGTTAATTACAATTACGAGTCTATCAAATATCATTATGTCATAATTAAGTTGTTTTGCAGTGTTAATTAGATGCTCTGCTCGTTACATTGAGGAATTGATTTAAGGGGAAATTAATTCAGATCTGTCCAGGCTATGGAACTCAATAAAATCTTCATCTTATTGAAGAAAGTGAACATTCAATAGCCGGTTTGTTCAACAATAAGGTCTAAAGAGTTTAGGATGTGGTAAATAGCATTCAATTTTGAAGATGGCTGGTTAGGCAGGTCTGCCCTGAGTTAAAAGAATGGTATCCTAGACTTTTTTTTCTTCGAGAAATATTAGTAATACTATACTCTTTTTTTGAATATATTTTTTATTATTAATTAAATATATTAAAAATTATAAAATTTGATAACTCTTACTTTTTTATATTATATAATACCCTTTTTAATAAAAAAAACGTATTAGAAAGAACTTACTAAAGAGTGAATTGTTAGCACTCTTTTTTCTATTATATGAGGAGTAAGATAGATAGACAATAGATCTAAGCATGAGAATCAAAGTAAAATCACACATTGAATATAAACGAACAAATTAAATATTATTAAGTAAGAAAAATTCACAAATCTAAATCTTACATGATTATGCAATCTCTTGATATTTACCCCGAGTTTTCACAACAACCGGCCGGCTTTCTGTTGTTAGAGATATGGGCTATCTTTTTCCCTTGATTAGGATGTGAATCTAAATTGATGTCTATTATTCTGTGATTGATTCAATTCGGGAGTGTCTAAAATCTTAGAAGACTTTTTGTATAGTATATATTAGGAAGACTAATTTGATTATTTTATAAGCAAACATATATACAGGCATTTATAAATATCTTTCTTTACTTTTCCCTTTAAACCCAATATATTTCAACCTTCATAAACAGAAAAAAAAGCTTGTACTACTTATCTTTGTCCAATAAAAACACTGGAAAATTGTGCGATTGAAGAGTACCTTTCTTGCCCTAATTTTGTCCAAGCTGCGTTCGAGCTGGTTCTCTAGCTTTTGTAACTCGTCAATACTGCATTTATCCAATTCATCTCCCAAAAGCTTCCTACAATATGAAAGAATCACCAATGTTGAGAGTAGTCAATTATGTATTCTCGATGCCAATCAGAATGAAACTAGTAGTGAAAGTTGGTTCCGAAAACCTTCTTGAATCTTCAAGATGCTCGATCTTCTTTGCCATGCTTATATCACCTTCCTTCAGATGCTGCATGTAGACACAGAATCAGAATATAGGGCACAAGCACGATTTTACTGTCATTCACTCACCAATATAAGCTATCATATTATGTGTACGATGAACCAAACGTGATCCCAGTGTTACTATTTCTTCTTTTCGTTTCGTTAAATAATATTCTTATAGATGAAAATAAAAAAACTAGAGTAAGATTTGTTAAAACCCTTGATGGATAATTATATTCATGCGACAGTACCGAAGGATTGAGTCTAGATGAAAATCCAGAAGCATCATGAGAACAAACTGAAAGGGGAAAAAAATGGTGTTGTGCATAATTTGACAAATACGTAAAATTTGGAATTCCAAGAAAACAAAAAGTTTCATTAGGACTCAAAATTTCATTAAGTAACTTGCAAATCGATGTAAGAAGTGTTAATGTAAATATGTATGTTACTAAAAAGCTGAGACTTTAGTTCTATTCCATGCACATTTCTTTTCAATAGTATCAATAAATTAATAGACCAGCAAAACAACTGAGAAAATAAGAAACTCTCAATTAGCTAGAAATGATTAAAATGAGACAACCCACTCTATCCTACCCTGCAACATTACTTCATAAGGAATATCAGCAACTTCCATTTACATATATATATATATATATATATATATATATATATATATATATATATATATATATAGAAAGAGAGAGAGAGAGAGAGAAAAGGGGGGCGGGGGGGCGAACCTGTGTATTTTCATGGATTTCTTTGTTGATGACACCCAGGTCCTTGATCTTCCTTTGATAGCGTTCAACTGTTTTGTTTATACTGGAGCATCTCCAATAGACAAGGCATCAAAAGTTTCTTAGGCACCTCTTGATTTGATACGATAGCATACTTGAAGGATGAATAATCACTAAAGTGAACAAGTGAAGCACATTTCACAAGAAAATAGTATCCATATGTGACATTTTTTTTTCCAAGGAAAATAAATTATGTGACATTTATCATATAAATATGTAAAATGAAAATATTCAACATACAACTTTTTTTCCACACTTTCTTTATTTTCATTTTAATTGGGCAACTTGTTACATCTATTATTTTTTTCTTTATCTATTTTTATTTTTCTCTTATTTCTAACAAGGATATTTTTTTACTTTTCTTTTTTAAACTTAATTTCACAATTGGTTTCTGACTATTGTGATTTTAAAAATTTAGTTTCGCACCATGTATGTAGATCGATTGATATGAAATTATTTCAGCATAAGCACTTAAGCATTGAGTATACAATTGGGATAAATATTTAGAGGGAAAATATGTCATTCATCGAGATCCTACAAGGCTTGAGTAAAATTGTCTTTCTTAAAGAGATACATATTATCTAAATCAAATAAAATTCCATGATTTTGGTTTCCGATTTTTTTGATGAATTTAATTTCTCTCTATTTACACTGTGCATTAACTTAACGGTGAGTAGAGTGTCACATTAACATAGATGTGCTAATCTGACAATGCAATAGAGTGTCCCACCAACATTGTTGTTAAATATCAAGTATCAAATTAACAAAAAAAATAAATTACACAATTCAAATAATAGAAGATCAAACTGTAGAAAAAAAGGATCACATTCACAACAATATGATGATATTAGAAAGATAAAAAATACAACTAAGTCTTTTTGCTATCACTATCTTAAGTTTTAAAGTCTCTTATGTAGCATTTTAAAAAAAAAAAGCTCTCTTTTAGTATGTACTGTCCTTGTTCAAGCTATATTTAATTAAAAGATTTAGTCTCTATACTTACATAATCTTTAGGTTTTAACCCTTACACCTGAAATTACTCGTTTTAGTCTTTTTACACGCTTTTTAATCTATTTAAATACAGTATATAGAACTTCTCTCATTCATATAATGTTCTTTTACATAAAAGTTGTAATTCTTTTCTTTCTGATTATTAGTCAACATTTTCTAATCAAAACGATTATAACAAAATTTATAAACGCATTAAAAATAGTAAACTACTAGTATTTTTCAATCATACATGTATTATAAAAAATAAATTCAAACATGTTACAATAATTTCAATATATAAAATTCTCCAGATTTTTTAAAAAAAATGCATTCATTATATCTTCAATACTATCATGGAAGAGCCAGTTAGGTGTAAACTTGAAATTCTGGAATTTAAAAAAGTAAATGTTCAAGAATCAACCATAGTTTATAATAGTAGTATATCTTAATTAAGATCATCAAGGTATGATTATTACCATAAAATTTGAATACTGAACGATTAAATTCTGTTTCTGCTTATTAGAAAAAGAAGAAAGAAAAATAAGAATCAAATTAAGCAATCAAGAGTTACATGATGGAACGAACTATAGCTCAAAAGCATGTCATTGAACAGCTGAAATGCTGAATTCACCTAAAAGAATTATTCTATATTTGCTTTATCTATTGGTAGATTATGACGTTCTTGAAAAGAAAAGTAAATAAACTTCTACAAATATGAACCTTGGAATATATATTTAATTAAAATTTTAAATTGAGCAGCATAATAATGAATTGACCATAATTCTGACTTCACAAATATAAATACTATGGTCATCAATATAGCACAGGACAATGCCTTGGGTTTCTGTTCCAAAACTCCAATGCCTTGGGTTTTGTAACTTCAGTCCACACCTCAAAGGCTCAGATAAACATAAAACATTTGACAGATATAAAAGGCAAATACTCCAGTATACTGGCAGAAAGGTTTTCAATGAATACTATAATTGGGGGATCAAAAGCAAGACTATGCAATTAAACCACAAAAATTTATTTAACACATGCCATTAACAAGCATAACTTTTACCAATACGTACGTGATACTCGTGCCTGAGGAAAAAGAGAAACAATTCTTTTTAAAAAGAGAAACATATTTGAATATAATAGTAATTTCTGGTAAATCATGGTCCAGCTCTTATTTTGATGTTTATCTTAATTTAAGATTCCAAGATGGTTGTATCGTACTCAAACCCGTCCTACAACTAAACAACTAATTGTTCTGACAGAAATATTATCTTCATTTTAAGTTATTTCTTATTCATAATATAGGTATCTTGAAAAACTATTAATCCCATAAATTATATAGTAAAATAATTTTTTACTGAAATATCCTTATAAAATGACATAAAGTGAAATTAAAAAATATATTTTTAAGTGAGATATTTTTAAATAGGCTATTTTCAAAAAGTAATGCTTTAATTATTTTGAGTAGCAGATTTTTTTTTTACTGCTGATCACTCTGCTTTTGAGAGGCTCTATGACAAATGGTCAAGTGGAATATATATAACGCAATCTCCCCCCGGGTCGTTTTTTTCTTAATGTGTGCATGGCAATAACGTTGTATTGCAACGAAGCTGGATTCGTGATGAGCTCCATAGTTAACTAGTTAATTATTATTATTATTTTGACTGAAAGTTAAATAGTTAATTATATCACGTTAAGTACAAAAAAAAAAAAAAACTACGTTGTCTTGAAAATTAAGAGTGTTTGATGTACACTGAAACACAACATAAGTAAAATACAAAGTAATCTTTTTTTTCAGTTATTATTGTTTAGTAATCTATGCACTATACAAACGTTTTTGAAGATGAAATGTACGTGGGATTATGCTAGAAAATAAGTCTGATTGGGTTTGTTTATTTTTATATTGAGGTTAATGAGATTTAGCCAACTAAATAGATTTTCTGTTTCTTGAACTCAATTGCTAGAAATTATAACAAATTTCATAAGTTGCTAATTAGACCCATTTAAGAAGCTAACATCTTAAGTTCTTCCATACACATGAAACATGAAGACAAACTCTCTTATGGAATATCTTAAGGTATTTTCACAAACTATCAGATTTTTTTGGATATATGATACTAATTTTTTGTTCAGAATTTAGTCACATTTAAAAAAATTTACCCCTTTTCAAAAATATATTATATGAAGATGAAACATAAATCTTTCTTCACAAATTTAGTGTATTACTAACCGAACTACACTCATTAATTGAAAATGGATACTCTTATTTCATGTTTAAAAAATAAGATTATTTTTTAATTATATCACATTTTATTAATAATAGATATTTATTATAATATGAAATTTAGTCGCTATAACAGGATATACTTGTGTCACTAGTACTTTTTTTATCAAATATAACTAAATACTTTTATACTCCGTAGTCCTTCATGTTTTAGAAAGAGGGGTGAGTAATCATATATGAACTCATCCTCTCTTAAGTATCTCATTATTTTTTTAGAATTTTTAGAATTTTTTTTTTCTTATTACATGATTTAATCATATGACTTCCATTATATTCATGCTTCTCTTTCTTCTCAGTAAGTCAAATAGATAAGTGGTGAGGACAACGTAGTGCCTGTTTGGGGTGGTGGCATGGTGAAAAAATCACAACCAACCCCAGAGTGGAACCATAGCAATACATAGTTGCTCCTCAAAATTCACGTCACACAGCAATTATTGGTCCCAAAATCGATTTTGTGTTTTATACAAACATACTTATTCAATTGACTGTATATATCTTTGAGGGCAAAATGTACCAAAATAACTCTTAATCCAGCTGAATACCAGACTATTCCATTTATCGTACCTTTCTTAATTCACCTTGAGCCCTTTGACGATCTGCTAAACTTGTTTTCTTCCATTATTAACCCTTTCGTAAGTGTGATGATAGCTTAAATCCTCACCCTTTTAGACAGCTTACGCAGACCTTATGCCTATACAGCCATCGATTATGTCATCTAGCATATCTAGTTCATTTCTTTTCCAGTTTCAAAATTGATATTATATTCGATGAGTATAGGATAATGAATTTCTCTCATATACTATATTCCTCAACCTATGCCAGTAACAATTAAATAGAAGGATCCATTAAATCTCACATAATATTTATAGAATCGATAATAATCTTAATTAAGGAGATCAAATAACACCACTGAAAAGGGGCTGAGCTCCATGGTACGAGCCTAGCAAAAACTATGGCTTGTAGCCATCATTTCGGCACTAGCCAGCATCAGGTAAAAAAGAAAAATCTTTTTTTCTTGATGTGATTAATATGAGTACGATTTTACCAGAAAAGGATTCTTCGAACATTGAAATAACACACACTAATCAAGTAAGTACTTAAACAAGTAGAAAGACAAGTTTGTGAATTGTGAGTAACATACCTTGTACTGGAGAACTCGTAAAGCCTCCCTCTGGTAGAGAAGATGATAAGTGCGACTTCAGCATCACACAACACCGAAAGCTCAAAGGCCTTCTTGAGCAACCCGTTCCTTCTCTTGGAGAACGTTACTTGCCTACTCGTCTCATTTTCGATGCGCTTCATCTGAGTTTTCCCCCTCACCATTTTCTTCTTTGTCTTGTCTTCGCAAAGAACAACGATGATATATATAGCTTCTCTAGATTATTCTTCTTCTTGAAGATCTGAGCTAAAAACAAACGGAAAACGAGATCTAGTTAGCCAAGGATTAGAACACAGGTGGCCAAAGCAAAGTCTATATTTGGTGTTTCCAAAAATAGAAATCAAACAAACCTGACAAAAATAATTAACCTGGAAGCAAACAATGGAATCTTTTGTGCCCTCAAGGAAGTGTTTGCAGGCTCAATCACAGAAACCCTAACACAATTTTCTCGAGAAAAAAGAAAACAGAAGAGAGAGATAGAGATAGAAAGAGGGGTATGAGTGAGTGACTGATCGATGGATTTCTGGCTCCACCTATATGACCTAGCTTCCTCTTAGGCCTTTTGTCTGTAGCTGTGTTATTATTATATTATGCGCATTTATGCTATGCTCAGTTACTTATTAATAATAATATAATGGAGTATAGTATAGTATATATCCCAACCAGCAAAATTTCTTGCAAAATAATGCAGATAATAAAGGTCGTGAAACTTAAAAGGGTGGAGGGCTTAGAAAAGAATCATAATTTTTCTTTTTTGGGTAACCCCGAGAAAAATGAAATTAGACCTTTCCCAATTTGAGAAAACTGGGAATAAATGCTGCCAATGCACGTGAATCCATGCTACTCGGCCATTTATCAAAGAATGAGCCTTGTTTACTCGTTGGAGGCACAAAAACCCCAGTGCAATCGTGTATTCTGATGACACGTAAGCGTAGACACCGACAACCCATGGCTCCGGTGACAATTACTCGGACAGGGCCAATGCTGAGGTGGTGAACAGAAACAACCCTGTCAGTTGCCAGTTATTTTCGGACAAATAGGCACAAAGGAACGCAAGTGCAATGGGAAATGGAAAGTACTACTTTTGTATATTTTTATGGTTATTATTTCAAAACTTCAAGTTTTTCTTATAAGAAAAAGGAGTGCAAGTTAAAATAATATCTGTTTATTTTATAAGACTAATACATATTATTTATGCATTAATTATTTTATATAGATAAAAATTACTTTCTCATTTCTAAATTAATTAATAAGTGATTCACTAGAATGATACTAAATTTTATCTTCTTAATAAAAAAAATATGATTAAAAGAGAAATTCATACCAATAACATTATTTTTAGGGGAAAAAACGATGATCATTTTAGCTTTTTGGTTTTGAATCCAAAATAACAATCCTTTAGTATTTTTTTTTTAAATCCAACAATACCCCTAAACATAATTAAAAAGATCGATTAATCCTTGCATTGAAAAGAAACATTTGTTATAAAAATAAATAACTTGGTGAATAATAGAATGTATTGTTATTGATGATTAGTGGATAATTCATGACAAAAGTAGTTGAAAATGATACTCTCTAGTTCTTATTATAAAGCACTTTGAGCGTTAATCTCACAAATCAATAGAAGTATTTAATACAATTGATTTTTTTTAAAATATTATTAATGTACCAATTATGTCCTTATTAATAATTATTGACTTGTTATACATTATGTGAGAGTATTAAAGTTAAAGACTATTATGTATCACTATGAATAAAAAGTACAAATATTTAGAATATTTAATAAAGGCAACTAATGGAAAAAATATTTCATAGCAATTCTAAAATACCTTATAAAAATATCATCAATTACTTAAAAACTATATTTTATAATAAGAACCAAAGGGACTAATATTTTAGTCTAAATTTGTATCATCGGAATGTTTCTTAACTAGTATGTCATGACCTTAAAAAGACCACTGTTTTGGAACGAATGGAGTAACTATAAGAAGAAAAGAGTTCATAGAAAAGAAGAAAAAGAAGAATATTGATGATATGGGTAGTTTTGACAAAAGATATAATAAATAAATAAATTAAATTAACTATTTTCCTTAATTATGATGTATCAGATAATTGTGTCTTATAAAGCAAAATAATAAGAGTATTTTTATTATTAATTTAAATTTTTAGAATAAATTATATTAACATCTCATGATATTTGTTTGAATTATAGGCAATATTTTTCATTATTTAATGTTTATACCGACTTTTCTTATAGGAGTATTAACGTAATATATAAAGTAGTATCAGTGTAATATTTTTAATCATTAAAAAAAGGTTAGAGTAATATAGAAAGGGAGCTTAGTATAATATTTTTAAATATTATGGAAATTAGTGTATGAATAAAAAAAGACTTATATTTTATGTAATTCAAAAAGAAGTTCAGAATGGGAGTATAATTTACTGTTTTTATATGATCATAAAGTTATAAATATGGTTTATTTATACAAAAAATGAGCGCGCGTGATATAATAATCTCTAATATATTTTAAGAATATATTGTATAACACATACTTTTATACCCTTATTTATATCGCATTTTATTTTTTATTTAGGACATTTGCAATTTTAAAACACACATGCATGCACACACACCTGGTTGTGTTTTTGATTTATTTATTGTTTAACTAATGAATTTCCAAATTCCAATAGTTATCAGTAATCTAACTAGATTGATTGGATAAATGTACGTGAGTTATAAATCTCTTAACATTATATTTGATTTTTGCGGATCAAGAAATTCTATTTTTTAAAAGAATTCTAAATTTAATTAAGGATAATAGTTATCATAAATACACTTTCTCTTCCATCTCACTTTCCTTAAAAAAATCAATTTCTCTCTTATTTTTCTATCTTATCATTTATTATTTTTATACCAATAAGACCCAACATAATTTGGTAGATGGTTTGATTTCATATGTTTACATGAGTTTAATTTATTCGTCATATGTATAAAAAAATTATTAAAAAAGATAAATTTTGTTTTTATGATCTTTATATTTCGAGAATTATTCTTATAACTTTTAACCACAGACATACTTATTTTTAGAAAAAGAAGAAAATCTATCATTTCTATCAATTTCACTCTATCTTTTTTTTCTTTTGCTTTTTTTTTTTTTT
>PYAF01005118.1:2195-14890 GCA_007407185.1 Glycine tomentella | reverse complement strand
TGTATTTTGATACCCTGAGGGGTCACTTGTATATTTAGAGGAACTTGGCCTGTATATGACAGAGATTCACCATATATGTATAGAGTATATATATATTGTAGTGAATTCATGCTTCCTTTACTGTTCATTTTCCATGCTTGCTGCGTTACTTTGATATTGTATAATGATAATACGCCGGGTGCACACGGGGTGTTACAATGGTAATGTTTTTTATTGTAATTGTGAAATGAAGAGTGTGATTCTAACTTCAAAACAACTAAGAATCTTGGGAAGTTGTTTTACATATGTTCATTGCTAAAGTTTTGGGAATTTTGGTATGAATGACTTTGCTTACCTCCCTAATTTTTGCTTTTTTGTTTTATAATATTTGACTTTTAAAAAAATAAAAAAAAATGAATCATGTAATTACTTTGAATGGGTTCATATTGGTGATGACGAGAAGTGGAAGAAAGACCTTATGATGAATATTATTTTGTTAGTCTCTAAAGTGAAGATTTTGAAGAAGTATTATTTTTTCTGTTTTTTTAATGTATTTGTTAAATAATATGTTATTTGTTGTGGTTAGGTGCTCTGAATGTGTTGTGACCATGAATAATGTTTTTGTAGTGTTGTATTCAGCTTAATAGAAAGAATATTCCATTGATTTCAATTTCAAAGTTTAGGTAGGATTGTAATTGTGTTTTTTTATAATGAAGATGGTGTGTGACGGATGAAAATAAATGAAATTTGTTGAAAAAAATTAACTTATGCAAGTAACTATCAAAATGGTCTTGCACATTTGAAACTTAATGTCAAAATGATCTTAATAAAATATAGCTATTTGATAAAATAGTCCATGTGATTAATAAAGGTGTATCCACACAAATTTGTTGTTTGTCTTCAACGAATCGATGTCTTTTGTCTTCACACAAATGTTAAAAAACATTGACACCGACCATATACACATCGTCATTGTTTGCATTTCACATCGCAAAACACAAAAGGAGGAACGACCAAGCTTTCTCATATTGTTGTGAATGTTAACAATGAGCCAATGACCTTATGTGAATGGAGAGATTAAGAGATAAAAAAAGATAAAGTATTTCATTGACAAATTGATCATCTTCACTTAGCAAAATGCGTTCGTCACATAGATTTATCTTATCAATAATATATCATGCCATCAATAATATTAAAAGAAATGATGTTGACTTAAGAGGATTAATTCATGACAATATTTACACATTTATGAACTAAATTGATGATTTTCAAAATTGAAAGATAAAATTAACACCAAATATATCTTAAAAGGACCAAATACATTATTTATCCTAAAAATACGGAGTGAGAACATGAATAGTTATTAGTTACCGAAGCTCAAATTACCCTTCTCTCGTCTCTTAAATAAACACATATCATTTTCAGTGCTTTAGCTTCCCCATGTCTCCGTCTGTAAAATCATTGTTCCAATCTCAGGGGGTTATAAACACAAGCCGAAAACGATAGAATACAAGTGTCAGCTCTTCCATCCTACTTCACCCTCTCACAATAAAATCATTGCAATAGAGCAGTCCTCAAGCTCAGCTTTTTCCCTGCTGTGCTTCACAACCCCCCTTGCTTGCGTGAGTGGAAATGCAAGAAGAAGGGTTGGGAATGGGAATGATGAGCGGAGAAGTATCCACCGCCGGCGACCACCACCACCACCACCGTCAAGTGAAGGCGGAGATAGCCACCCACCCACTCTATGAACAGCTTCTGTCTGCACACGTGTCATGCCTCCGCGTGGCCACACCCATCGATCAGTTGCCGCTCATCGACGGACAGTTATCGCAGTCCCACCATCTCCTCCGCTCTTATGCCTCACACCATTCCCATTCCCTCTCGCCCCATGACCGCCAAGAACTTGACAACTTCATGGTACATTTTTTCCCCCATTTCTCATCTCCTTTTTATCCTTATATTCCTATTTATAATTATAAAAACAAAAACTTTGAGACTCTAATTTCATTTAAAAAGATATATGAGCAATTAGTATCTATATATATATATATATATTTACTGATCAATTTTTTTAAATTTTAGAAACTATTTTTATATCTAAACAAAGATTTATCCGTTTGCAAAGATCGAACTCATTTTACAAGAATATGAATTTGAATTTTATATATATGAATATTTTTTGGGTCTTGAGACATGTTTATGGTGAATTCTCATACCTAATTTATCTAAACTTTTACTAAAAATACTGTGTATAAAAAATAATTTATGAATTAATTTTATATAAGAAATATTCTAAGAATTAAACGTGATATTATAAAAATATTATTACTTAGAATGTTGCCAATTATCTCGGTACATTTTCATTTTTAGCTTCAATTCTTCAGAATTGATTTGTTTATGGCAACAAAGTGCAATAATAAAAGTTCACGAATTGTGTGAACTTTATGATTATTGTGACAATTTAATTATTACTGCAGGCACAATATTTGATCGTGTTATGTACGTTCAAAGAGCAGCTTCAGCAACATGTCAGGGTGCATGCCGTGGAGGCTGTGATGGCTTGCCGTGATATTGAAAGTACCTTGCAAGCTCTGACAGGTACTCTCTTTCGTTGGTTTCTTCTCTATGCAGTAAATATTTATTATGATTCACAGCATCGTCTCAGGAATTTGCTTGTTCAATTTAGTTTTTATTTGTTTTCTGACTCTTTTGTTGGCTTTAATTATTATGCGAACAAGGGAAAGGCATAACTTTATAACATCATCACTAGTGTATTAATTAAAAGCAAATAAAATCGTTAGGCATGCAAGCTATTTCTGGTATGTGGTGCGGTTTCTTTTGGTTATTTCTTTCTTGTCTTCGAAGCAATTTGAGAAAAAGGAAAGATGCTGTGTAATACTAGCATTAACCGATGTGTTTTCTGGGTCGGTTTAGGCTAATATTAAGAGGAATGAGAGTGGTTGTGTTACTACCAGTTGTCTAGAGAATTATACAGAAATAGGAATATAAAGAGTGGGTTAGTTTGGTGGAGGGTGGCACTCTCGCCCACCATGCCACTGGCAACAACAACCTCTGATGCCGTAACCAACTCTTTTTTTTTTTTTTGTTCATAAATCGAACCGTTATATTTGTATATTTTTTCTAGTATTAAAAACTTGGAATCGTATATGTAATTATCATTATTTTTTTATCGACAAATATTAATGATTAATTTATTAATTCTTTGTTAATACGAGAAATCAAACTCTTGTATATATAATGATTTAATTTCAGAAAAAAAATAGATAGTAGATTCAGTGGAATCTCAATCAATTCTTTTATTTATAAGACTCGGATCAATATCAAGACTTTTTGTTAAAGAATTTAAGTTAATTTCTACTCATACTAACATATTAATAATATAAACTGTTTATAAAATTGGAGTGTGAAAATTTTTAAATTGATCATTTTATAATAAAATGGGTTAAGTTTAAAAGTATACTAGTCAAAATAGTGACTAAACTTATATTGCAATTGATAATATTTTCGACAGTAATTAAAGACAATTTTTAGTTTTCATGATCAAAAGGTCAGGGTTTTTTGGTAATCCTAAGCAAAAATCTAGATAGTTGTAGAAAAAAATCAAAATTATTTTAATATTATAGTCATATTCTAAGTGTAAAATAAGTATTGTTTTTGCACTTGTATTTTGGTTTAAAATGAAATTCAGGTTAGTTTGATGTCATGGGGGGGCATTTTGATAATTTTAAGATTTTGGTCTAGAAAAACATTTAATTTTCATATTTGAATATATAGTACTTGATAATCTGAAGCCAATAGAATTATCAAACTCAAATTAGAGTGTTTCGTCCCTATTGACATGAATGCAAGAAGAAAAATAAAAATAGATTTATTTTCTTCATTGTTATTTTGGGATGCAAGAAGAAATAATTAAAAAATATATTATTATCACTTAGATCTATGAAAATTTCATTTTAGTTTTTATTGATGTAAACGTCACATGATATGTCAACATGAATATGACATGACATAACACTTAACATACTACTTCATCATTTGTTAATATGACATGTCAACATGAATATGGCATGATATGATACTTAACATGTCACTTCATCATTTGTTAATAGTGACACTAAAGATCTTAATGATTGACTAATTTGGTTGATAAAATGCAATTTTGGGAATGTTTTTGCTAGTTTCCAGCTTTTAGGGAGAGAAAGAAATATTATTAGTGGTAGGTTTGAAAAATATATAAAAATTTAGGACATTTATTGTTATCAATTGAATTTAATTATTTTTCTTAATCTTGATAAATTAGTTAATTAAATCTTATAAATGAGATCGGAGGAAATATTAATTATAATTGATATAGGTTTAATTTGGTAAAGTTTTTAACAAATACCCATGAAGAAAATAAGTAGGAAAAATAAATTAAACCACTTTATGTGAATAAGATAATTTGAAAAAAAGTTGAATAAGGTAGTTGAAAAAAAGTTAAAAAGCATGTAAATTAATTTAATTTATGGAAAAAGTTTGATACATTTTATTATTATAAGAAATAAGAAATTTCATCATCACTTGTTCAATAATCTTTTGAAGACTAATTTGATTGGGACTAGTGTTGGAGGAAGCATGAAACTCTTCACTCTTGTGAGAGGTGCAAAAGTCTGAGATAATAACTGATAATAAGGTCACTAGTACCATAGATAGGCAACCTCAATCACCCCACTTCCCACTGGTAACGTCTACTTACATCTTCAAACATTGTCGCTTCCACTACTAGGGATACGAGGAAGTCTCAGTCTCATTTAAGGCTATTAGAGATTAGGATAATTTCGTCTTAAAAATCGCCTTTAAATATTTTTAAATGAAATTAATTAGACAATGTAAATTAAAGTGAGTTATAAATGGTTTAAAGTTGACTTATAGTTTGGAAGGAGTATTTACAACCTCTTTGGACCCTTTCTTAGTGTGAGAAGTGTGAAACCAAGTTAATGAATAACACTTTCTCGAGTTGTCTCCCTTGTAATTGTAACAATGATTGTAATTTTCATACCATTCTTTACACTATCTTCAATATAAAAATAGAAGTAAAGAAGATGAGGTGAAATTGTTGTAGTTGATTCGTTAATTTTCAACTTCTAATAAAGACATCCACGAAGGGGACCATATTACTACTTTTCATAGCAATACTTATTTAAAATGAGTTATAATCTTTTGTCATATTAAGGTAGCTTCTAAAGAGTTCGTGCAATGTGTAGTGTTTATTACCAAACTTGCATCTTGACCTTTAGTATTGAGATTAGTTACATCAATAATTCATCAATAATACATCAATATTTCAAACTCAATCCATCTGATTCACTATGTGACTCAGGAGTCAGTTTGGGAGAAGGAACAGGTGCAACAATGTCAGATGATGAAGATGATTTGCAGATGGATGGCTCTTTAGATCAGTCTAGCGCTGACGGGCATGACATGATGGGATTTGGTCCATTGCTTCCTACAGAATCTGAAAGGTCCCTGATGGAAAGAGTTCGTCAGGAGCTTAAGATTGAGCTCAAGCAGGTCATTCTTAAAAGTCAATAACCAATGTGCTTGCTTTAGTGCAAGTGTGTCATTGTCATTGACAATTTCTTTTTTCCTTGGCTTTGAATCACAAACCAGATTTAATATCTTATATCTGCAGGGTTTTAAGTCAAGAATTGAAGATGTTAGGGAGGAAATATTAAGGAAGCGGAGGGCTGGGAAATTACCAGGTGACACAACATCGGTTTTAAAGGCCTGGTGGCAGCAACATGCTAAGTGGCCCTACCCAACTGTAAGTAATGAGTAAACCATATTCTTCATGAGCAATTGAGCATCAATCATTTTGTAAGCCAATTAACTTATTTCCGTCCCTTTATCTTTCATCAATCTTATAATTTATTGTGTGTTTTGGTGAAACCAAAACTAGACTATTAAGGTTTATTATTGCTGCAGCATACCATACACACACATTCACAAAAAACATGTTTATTGTAAGTTAACAACAGTAACAACAGCAAAATCCTTATCACACTAAGTGAGGTCAGCTAGCCTAACATTGTACTTGAACCATACAACGAGTTACTTCCAAGTAATGACCTAAAATTAGTAAAAATCTGTCGTGAGTGATTCATGTTCAACATGTTGACCTTGACCAAATTTTATATATGGTGGTTGCCAAGGGCCTAATACAACCCTTCTCCTTTAGTCGGGCTTGGAACTGACTATGAAACTATAAGCAGAGTTGTTTCTCATAAGTTAACGAGTGATAAATTATGCTGTGAAGAATTCATTCTATTAAGATCCAGCTAATTAGTGTGACGTACGTATGCTTCATAATTGGTGGTCATTTATATTATTGACATTGTGCAAAACCAAATCATAGTGTCTTCTAGGTTTTAGCTTGCGACACACTGATCATTTGTGATATGGTACCTCCGGCTTAACTAGATTGTCGCTAAATTGTTATTCTTTCAGGAAGATGACAAGGCAAAACTTGTGGAGGAGACAGGGTTGCAGCTGAAGCAAATCAATAATTGGTTCATCAATCAAAGGAAACGCAACTGGCACAGCAACTCTCAATCGGTTAACTCTCTGAAGTCCAAGCGCAAGAGGTAGAGAGATTTAGTTCCTACCTGGTTGGAAAAGATATAGCAACATTTATGTATATAGACTTTTAATTACTTTATGCTAATTGCTGACAGAGAGTATGCTCACTAAGGATTCCAGTCTGGTGCAGAAGATAATAGGTGATGCACTACAACATAAGATGGCTTACAAAAGTGATGGTTGTAAATTCATGGAATACATAACGGATACAAACTATTATTCTTGTTGCATGGTTGCCTCCATTTCTTTCAAATGTTTTTTATTTGTAAATTTGTTTGCTATGATTTGACTGGCTGAAGAAGTATTTTTAGCAGCTGAAAGCCTGAAAGTGTTTCCTATAATGTTTGCATGTACTATTATGTAAATTTTGTGTTGTACTTGATATCAGTTGCATTTACAAGTACTAACATCTTCATCCTTTGGAGGAGATAACTATAATTTGTGAGGATGCAAACAAAGGAATTTTAAAGGACGAATTGACTAGTGAAATCAAAGCGTTTTGGTTTCCCCGGTCAGCTGTTACATTGAGATACAGTTATTTCTCAGATATGTAAAAGCCGAGACAACCAATTAACCATGATAAAACTTCTACTAAGAATTACAGGGATCATACAGGTTAAAATGATGATATCTGAGAATTTAAAGATGGAATGTTATGCTTTTAACCTTGAAACTTCTTTTTAAAATCCAGGAAATTGTTAGTCAAGTGACAGTAAAAATAGATTTAAAAGATAGAAATGCAGATTACTTTTACCAAGTAAGTTTGATCCTCTTTCGTGACAAAAGTTAAAGAACTATCTCTTATGGAATACAAGATGTAAATTGTAAAACGAATAAGAGATAGAAAGACAAACAAAGATAATAACGTGGATCCAAATTCCAAAATATAAATATATATTACCATGCATGGTAACCAGTTTTCTTCTGTTTCGTTTGATGGGATATATATATGTATATATATATATGGTCAATTTGATGACAGTAATTTTGGTTGGCTTAAGCCTACCAATGTGATTCTGAGGTTTATGGCACTGCTGCTTTGGTCTACTTGTTCCTAATTCTGGCGTTGTTGTTTGATGTGTATATTTTACTGGTCGATTTAAGAATCCATCTTTTGATCTGATGCATGCTGTAAAAAGAACAGAGAGATATAAAAGAAAAAACTAAAAGAGAAAAAAGTGAGAAATATAATAGTGAAACATGAAAAAGGAAAGGGAGAAAATGAGGTGAAAGAAAAAGTAGAGCTACTATTCAAATATATGAATATGATTATTAATGACAAAATTAGTAGTCATTAATCGTAACCAAGCAAGTGCTTGTAGGTTGACTAGTTGAGGTCACTTTGGAGAAAAATTATTAGGTGATTCAGGTAGTGACCATTTTATATGATTATTGGTGGAAATCATAAATGACATAAGATTTTGAATTATCTGAATTATCTAATAATTCTAATAATTTCTCCACCTTGAATGAGCAGTTTATAAGGAAGTTGAAACAATTGACAAGTCACGAAAATTAACATCAGCGCTACATGATTTTGCTTAACTAGCAATTTTTCTTTTCGTATTTTATAATTGACCCTCAGTTTTGTTATAAAAAAAAAAAAATCAAAAATCATGCTGAAGAATTTGGTACCATCTAGCAAAAATTTGGTACCATCATACAGAAGAATTTGTTACATCCCTCAAATCCACATAACTAGAAAATTGAAACAAAGCTTACTGGTGTACTGTGTATATCGTGATTCCTCTGTCGCTTACTTACTAACTACTAGTGTATCACTAGTAAAGCTACTAAGCTGATTCTCGTTTTCAATTGGAAATATGCCATAAATGATGAGGCATAAACATGTTTGTGGCAAGAAAAATATTTGGATAGTTGGTATGTGTTGGATATTTGGATAGTTAACTAGTGTCTCTTCATAAGTGATCGATAAATTTATCATATATATTTTGAGATTATAAAATAATATAAAATTATTTTAGTGTTTGTAACTTCTCTTAAAATATTTATAAGAATATATAAAAAAATTGTTTAAAATTTTCATGAAAGATTTAAATATTTTTTTATCTTGAAATATAATGTAATAAAATAATTTTTATCTGTACATTAGAATTATTATTTTTTACATTAGAATATTTAAAGGTTATAAACAATATTTTGAATACTTCTAAATATAAATTAATTACATTAGATATCCTTTCTATAACTAAGTATTGTCTAAGGTTTATGAAACTTTGTCCAAGAGTATTCAAGTGAATCAAATGTAATACACGTTCCTAACTATGTCCGAGGGGTTCTTATTAACAGGACTCTCTTCTCTCTTTCATAACGGTCGCCCCCCTTCTCTTTGTTATTCATTAATCCCATTATTGTTGTTGTCTCATAATATTTTTACATAGTTTTTTAAATTTGAAAATACTTGGACTTTGTTCCGGTTATGCACGGCAAAAATTTAAAAATAATATAAATAAATTAAAAAATTAGATAAATGGTGCAATGGATAAACAAATTTGAAATCTGATGCACCCAAACACGTCTAGTTTGAGTGCACCAGATTTTAAATTTATTTGCCCATTGTATCATTTTCCTAATTTTTTAATTTAATTGTATTATTTTTAAATTTTTGCCAGTTATGCACAAGAAACTTATTTGTCATTGTCCAAGTAGTTATAGTCTTTGAGAGCAATTTTGCAAAAATATAAATAAGTCTGAAAAATAAAAACGGAATATTCAATATTGTGTGTGTTCCATTGAGGCACATATGCGTCGCAAATAAATGGGGCTAGGGACGAGGTAGAGGCAGACAAGACAGCGGAGCAGAGATCTAGCGTATTCTCTCTTACTCTTTCTTTCTTTCACTGTCACAGAGACACATCCATGGGCTTCCCAGCCAACGGCGCCTCCTCGGCCCAGCCCCTTAACTTCCTCATCTACGGCCGCACGGGCTGGATTGGCGGCCTCCTTGGCTCCCTCTGCCGGGCCCAGGGCATCTCCTTCCAGTACGGCTCGGGCCGCCTCCAGAACCGGGCCTCCCTCGAAGCCGACATAGCCCAGCTCAAGCCCACCCACGTCTTCAACGCTGCCGGCGTCACGGGCCGCCCCAACGTCGACTGGTGCGAGTCCCACAAAGTCGAGACCATCCGAACCAACGTCGTCGGAACCCTCACTCTCGCCGACGTCTGCCGCGACCACGGCCTCATTCTCATCAACTACGCCACCGGATGCATTTTCGAGTACGATTCCCATCACCCCCTCGGATCCGGTATTGGCTTCAAAGAAACTGACACTCCCAATTTCACCGGTTCTTTTTACTCCAAGACCAAGGCAATGGTATGAGTATAAAAAGATGCCACAATTTATTTATTTTTATCGAAAAATGTTAATTGTTATTTTTTTAATCCGTGCCAATCGAATTCAGATTTACAATAACTCCCTTGAAATGTTAGTTCAGTTGATATTAGTTTGAGAGATTTGAAGCTACGACCTCTCCCTCCTTCTTTCCACCACCAAACTATCCTTATAACTCTAAAATAACAAATTTGTATAATAATAATTCAGATCTGTTACATGTATTACCATGTTTCTGCAGGTAGAGGATCTGCTGAAGAACTATGATAATGTGTGTACATTGCGAGTGAGGATGCCTATCTCATCTGATTTATCGAACCCGCGCAATTTTATCACTAAGATCACTCGATATGAGAAGGTTGTGGATATTCCGAATTCGATGACTATATTGGATGAGCTGCTTCCAATCTCCATTGAAATGGGGAAGAGGAATCTGACTGGGATCTGGAACTTTACTAACCCTGGAGTGGTTAGTCACAATGAAATCTTGGAGATGTACAGAGATTATGTTGACCCGAACTTCACCTGGAAGAACTTCACTCTTGAGGAACAGGCGAAGGTGATTGTTGCTCCCAGGAGCAACAATGAGCTTGACACCGCGAAATTGAAGAAGGAATTTCCAGAGCTGTTGTCTATTAAGGATTCTCTTATTAAGTATGTCTTCGAGCCAAACCAGAAGGTTAAAGCTCAAGTGTAAAGGTTCAAGCTTTTCTCATTTTTATCATCATTGTCCTCATTGATTTAAGTGTGTGTGGATTTTGTGTAGATGTCACTCTCCCCTTCTTATTTTTATTTGTATCTTGTATTTTTACCGCTCGTGATTGAATAAATTAGCTTTTTCAAGTTACTTAGAAACAACGAATTTTCCACATGATGTCTCTCTTCTTATCGTGTTTAAGTGCATCTGAATTTGAGCATGAAGATATTAAGGAGTTGGCAGTTATAGTTTTTCACATTCCAAATCTGATTTCGTCCTTTCCAACGGGTTGTCAAACACACAAACTTAAGGATTGTAATCATAGTAAGATGACCAAAAGAAACGTTGGTACGGCCTTCAAAAATTGAAAACCAATTAGTTGATACGTGATAATGCCCATAATTATTGAGGTTTATAATGGCTACATTACACATGCGTGCTCACCAAGTGGAATATCAATATATCATTTTCTGCGGTAAGATTTGGAAATCTTCAGTCCCATAATAACATAACATGGCGAGTGAAAAATACCCTATTCTTATGATCTTTATATTCTTTCGTGTTCCATAAGGGTGATGATGCTTGTCGGGACAGTCTCACGGGATTTGTTACTGAGAAAGTGAGAAAGGACAAACCATTCAAAAAGCTAGCAAATCGGGCCAGTAGGAAGCCCCTGCACACCTTAATGCTCAATATCATTAGGAAATATAAGGTGAGTTGGATAAGTGAAAATGAAAGAGGAAAAATGTTACGAGTTTAATTTTTATTATTAATAAAAATTAACATTATAATAAATTAATATTTGTCTATAAGAAAAGAAAAATAATGATATTTGGTTATCACTTATCAGTTCAAAGTTCAGACCAAATAAGCCCATTGTCAATGCCAATGATACAGGGTTCCCAAACATGCTTTAACCCGTCACCAAACGTCCACGATTTTCGTTTCTAATTACATTCACACCTCATTCTTTTTAGATTGTCATTAGAAAAGTTACGAACATTTCCTGATTTAAATTCACTTGGGGCATTTCATACCCCTTTTTTCACTCTCACTCCTGAATTCAGAAAGGAAAAAGACCAATTTTTGGTATTGAAGTTAAAACGTGTACTCTATTTTTTTTTTGTCCCCGAATATATTTCTATTGTGAGAGACTAATGTCTCAAAGTATCATGAGGTGTTAAATCAGGGTCCTTTCCACCATTTTTTTCCTATACACATGAACATTAAAATTAAATCAAAGGTTACGTCTTTAAGAAAACTTAGTTTTTCAACCAAAACAACACGTCCGTATATGTTCGCCAGTTTTGACTTTCCACATTATGCAGACCTTAAAACTTTTTTTTTTCACTTTCAATTGTTGACTTGTATTAATATTTAAATTGAATGAATGATGCACGTGTAAGAAAATAAATTAAGGAAAAAAAACCATCTTTAAAAAATCTAATTAAATGTTCTCTTAAAGACGTAAACAATGTCAGGAAACGAAGGCATAATTTGCTATTTTGGGTCATTAGGTCAATCCCCCACACCCCCCCCCCCCCCAAAAAAAAAAAAAAAAAACAACTAGCATTGTGCGCATGAAATTAGGGAAAACATCCAAAATGTATAAGTTAAGTCACTTGATTCAACAAGGTAAAAAGAGCTGAAAAACACATCCTATTTAGAAGGCCATTCCAGGAGGGATTTGCATGAAGATAGAATAGTAAATAATAAAGAGTTCCCATACAAAGTTAAGTATAAGAGAACTCAGCTTAAAGGGGGATCTGTTGTGTAATTTACCTCACATTGCTGAAGTCAAAAGAAGCCTAAGAAAGGGTTTCTTATATAAACTAGTTTTGGACCCGTGCGCATACGCACGGGACGGCTCCGCTCCGCTCCGCCATGTTATGCTATATTTTTATAAAATTGTACGAGTGTTACTACATACACCATTCAAAAGTTATTCAACACCATTTTTTTTTTGAAATCTCGAAAATGCCCCTGGCGATATCAGCATACGGATTACTCAATCTGTATATTACGTACG
>PYAF01005117.1:443573-471734 GCA_007407185.1 Glycine tomentella | reverse complement strand
TAGTGTCATTTATTTTTTAAAAAATAACTCTTCTAAGATGGTTGTTATGAAAACCGTCTTAGAATGTGAAAAAGATCAACTTTTTTTTAAAAGTGACACTAATCTAAGACGGTTATAGTAATAACCGTCTTAGAAACCTCAGACTATGAAGACGGTTGTTAGATAACCGTCGTAGAATATCTCCATTTTGTATTTCCGATGAAATTTGCCGTCGGAAATTTCCGACGGAATTGGCCGTCGGAAATTACCGACAGAAATTACCGACGGATACAAAATCCGTCGGTCAAATTTCCAACCACCGTTTTTCCGACGGATTTTTTTTCGTCGGAAATCCGTCGAAAATCTCAAATTTCCGACGGATTTATGGTATTTCCGACGGATTTCGGCCGTCGGAAATACCTTTTTTTTTTTGTAGTGATAGAACCTTGAAATGGAGAGAATTACATGTTGATTTTCCACTGCACCCGTTCAACTCAAGTCTTGAAAAATGATAGAAAGATGAAGAGAAGAAGAGCAAAGATCAAGAGAAGATAATGATGTGAAAACATTTTTTTTGTTATAAAGTATATATATAAAAAAAATAAGTAACCGTTGCATTTTTTCCTCCAATTCTAACAACGACAAAATATTGCTCTAGACATAAAAAACGGATAAAATATTGAAATTATAATTAATATCATTGAATGTTACAATTTACTAAAAAAAAATTCTATCAACCCAATTAAAATTAATCATGAGTCTTTTCCGTTACTACACAATTAGATTCTAAATATACCATTTAATATTTAAGATTTGTTTAAGAAAAAAATTAATACCTAGCGTACTAATAATTTCCTAGATAATAAGGCTAACAATTTTCTTTTTTGGCCTTGCTCTTAGCTTAGTTATTTTACTGCAGTTAATTGGTTAACTAATTAGTTAGTTAAGTCTGTTACCAACCAGCTATATATATATATATATATATATATATATATATATATATATATTCCTTCTCTTGTAAGCTGTGTGTAAGTCAATAATACAAATAAGTTCTTTCATCTTTCTTTTCTTCCGCTGCTTATTCTGCTTGTTCTTTCTTTATCCATGGTATTCTTGATTTCTATTATGGTATCAATCTAACTTACGTTCTATTTTTTGGTCATATGCTTTAATCCATTCTACTATTCTTGTTAATTGCATACCTACTCCCTTTCTTAGTAACAAAACCCCCTATGAGAAGCAGTATGAAAATTCATATGATATCACTTCTTTAAGGGTTTTTAATTGTTTATGTTTTACTAATACTTTAACTGTTAACAGAAAAGTTAGATCCTAGAGCTGCTACTTCTGTTTATTTAGGGGTCAAACCTAATACAAAGGGATATATCACTCTTGACCTTTAGACTAGACCTATTTCTATCTCTAGGAATGTCATTTTTTATGAAGATTGTTTTCCTTTTACTGTCGAGGATAAACTTGATAACATTAATGTCTTACCTATGCCACCCCCTTCTTTTAATACTACCATTGATCCTCTTGGTGATTCTCCATCAGATTTAACCACTGATCATCATGTGGTTGAACCCAATAACATCATTTCTGATCATGATACTTCACAAAGAATCAATCATAAACCTAGAAGATCTATGAGACAGACACAGGCCAGCCAAGTATAAAGATTTTCACATCACATATCCCTCATCCACTGCTGCCAATCTCTCTACAGATACTACACTTTATCCTCTCAGTTCTGTTGTCTCTTATAGTAGCTTATCCTCTTCCTACCAAAAGGCTATCTTGTCCATTACACAACATGTTGAACCTCAAACTTACAGAACAACTTCCACAGATCCTAATTGGATTGAAGCTATGAATGCTGAGATTAAAGCTTTAGAGGATAATAATACTTGGATCATCATTGATCTCCCATAGCATAAAACTGCCATTTGGTTGTAAATGGGTTTACAAAATTAAGCATAGGTCTGATGGTTCCATAAAAAGATTTAAAGCAAGGTTGGTAGCCAGAGGCTAAACTCAAATAGAAGGGCAGGACTATTTGGATACTTTTTCTCCAGTGGCTAAATTGACCATTGTAAGGCTTTTATTGGCCTTAGCTGCTGTTAATCAATGGCATTTGAAACAACTAGATGAGAATAATGCTTTTCTACATGGTGATTTGCATGAGGGAGTGTATATGGTTCTACCTCCAGGTATGAAATCAGATAAGCCTGGACAAGTTTGTAAACTTCAAAGATCTTTATATGGCCTGAAGCAAACCAGTAGACAATGGTATGCTAGATTATCCTCTTTTCTCATTTCACATGGGTATAACCAGTGCACATCTGATTATTCTTTATTTCTCAAGCATGGATTAAACTCTATTAGTGCTTTATTGATTTATATGGATGATATTGTTTTATCTGGTAATGATTTGATTGAAATCTAGAATATTACTCAATCCTTAGAATGCTTTCAAAATTAAGGATTTATGTGATTTAAAGTTTTTCTAGGCTTTGAAGTAGCTAGAACCCCTATTGGCATCAATCTTTGTCAAAGGAAATATGCTCTCGACATTTTCGATGACACATGTATGCTTAGTTCTAAACCTGTGTCTACTCCCTCTTGTTATACAACAAAACTTCATCAGCATTCAGGTACTCCTCTTTTAGTAGAAAATGAATCTTCCTATAGGAGATTAATTGGCAGGTTGATTTACCTTACAAATACAAGGCTAGATATCACTTATGTTGTTCAACATTTAGGTCAATTTGTAGCTGGACCTACTTCAGTTAATCAACAAGCTGCCTTCAGGATTCTTCGATAAATTAAAGACTCTCTGGTGTAAGGATTTTCTTTTCTGTTGACAGTAACATCTATTTGCAAGGTTTTAGTGATTATGATTGGGCTGGATGTATTGATACCAGAAGATCACTTACTGATTATGCTATATACCTTGGTAATTCTTTGATTTCCTGGAAGTCTAAGAAACAAGATACTATTTCTATAAGTTCTTCAGAAGTCGAGTACAGAGCCTTAGCCAGTGCTACCTGTGAGCTGCAACGGATTACTTTCTTACTTGAAGAGTTTAAAGTAGTTTTCCAACAACCTGTTATTTCATATTGTGATAATAGATATGCTCTTCATATAGCTACAAAATCCGACTTTTCATGAATGAACCAAACATATTGAAATTGGGCAAATAAACCAAAATAATATTTTTTAATTAAATATTTACCAAAAAGGTGCAATTTGGAAAATAATTACAAAACTGGGGTTGTCAAACACGCCTGGATTGGGCGTGTTACAACATGCCCAATCTGGGTGTGTTCTTGTTGGTGCTGCCACGTGGTAGCCAGGTGGCAGGCTTAGGTGCAGCGCGGTGTTTTCGTAAACTTTGGAAGGTCATAACTTTTGACTGGGACGTCCGATTGATGCGAAATTGGTGGCCACGCGCTCGAAATTGAGAGGAGAAGGCCTGGGTTGGGAACTTGCCCAAAATTTTTTCCCAAAAGACGCCTCTAAGTGCTTCAAAATTGCGATTTAATCTTCGGAGTCCCAAAATTTTTTTTGTTTTCTCATATTTTATCTACTCAATTAGTGAATTGCAAGCTATTCTTTATTTATCTAATTACTTCTCTTAATTTTGAGCGTTTTGACATAAAATACGTCATCATCGGACATTGTTACGAGAAATTACGACTGTTCAAAGTTATATGCATCTTTGATATTATAGTCTAATTTTGCTCAATTTTTTAAATTATTTTTGCAACCACAACGTTTTCATTTTTTAGGATTTACGGATTAGGTTTCGGGTTTAGGGTTATGGGTTAGGGTGTATGGTTTAGGGTCTATGCTTTAGGGTTTAATGGTTTAGTGTTTAGGGTTAATTAATCCAAAGCCCTAAACCCTAAACACTAAACCCTAAACCCTAAACCATAATCCTAACCCCTAACCCTAAACCCTAACCACTAAACCCTAAACCCCAAGCCACTAAACCCTAAACCACTAAACCCTAAAGCATAAACCCTAAATCGTAAACCATAAACCATAACCCTAAACCTGAAACCTAATCCATAAATCCTAAAAAATGAAAACGTTGTGGTTGCAAAAATAATTTAAAAAATTGAGCAAAATTAGCCTATAATATCGACGATGCATATAACTTTGAACAGTCATAATTTTTCGTAACAATGTCCGATGATGACATATTTTATGTCAAACGCTCGAAATTAAGAGAAGTAATTAGATAAATAAAGAATAGCTTGCAATTCACTAATTGAGTAGATAAAATATCAGAAAACAAAAAAATTTTTGGGGCTCGAAGATTAAATCGCAATTTTGAAGCACTTAGAGGCCTCTTTTGGAAAAAAAAATTGGGCAAGTTCCCCACCCAGGCCTTGTCCTCTCAATTTCGAGCGCGTGGCCACCAGTTTCGCATCAATCGGACATCCCGGTCAAAAGTTATGACCTTCCGAAGTTTACGAAAACACCGCGCTACATCTAAGCCTGCCACCTGGCTGCACCAACAAGAACACGCCCAGATTGGGCATGTTGTAACACGCCCAATCCAGGCGTGTTTGACAGCCCCAGTTTTGTAATTATTTTCCAAATTGCACCTTTTTGATAATTATTTAATTAAAAAATATTATTTTGATTTATTTGCCATTGAAATTGATTATCATTTGGTTCGAGAGAAGATTCACAAAGGCATTGTCAAATTACTTCCTGTCAAATCTTCTAATCAGCTTGCAGACATTTGTGCTAAGGCTTTGCTGTCTGTGCTTTTCAATTCATGTATTTCAAGCTAAAAATGTTCAATATCCATCCCTAACTTGAGAAGAAACCTTAACTTAGTTATTTTACTACAGGGTTAATTGATTAGTTAGTTAAGCCTGTTACCAATCAAGTATATATATATATATATATATATATATATATATATATATATATATATATATATTTCTTCTCTTGTAAGATGTGTGTAAGTCAGTAATACAATTCAGTTCTTTAATCTTTCTTTTCTTCCCTGCTTATTTTGCTTGTTCTTTCTTTATCCATGGTATTCTTGATTTCTGTTACTTGCAGTCCACACGATCCTGTTTTAAGTATTTAAGTATAAGATGAATGTAATAAAATGAACAATATAGCATACAAGCAAACGTGTAATTAGGATGAAATGGTTGATGTTATATGAATTAATAAGCAGGTTATTGATTCAAACCATGCATAGTATTTAAGTGTATTCTCGTGTCAAGCGTCAACATGCACTTGCTAATAGCATAGAAATATGAGATTACATACATCACAACACCTGACTCTAGCTCACAAAAAATAAATACATATTATTGGTATATTTTTTGGTTGCATAATTATCGGTAGATTTAAATCCTAGATAAAATATTTTACATATAGAATTAACTAATTTACTTATAGAGAATAAAGTAACATGTTTTGTTTTTCCTTCATTTGGACTCGACTACCATGATAGTCCCGTTCAATGCACAATTATAGCCCTGCACAAGAAAATAAATAAAGCACAAACATATCATCAAAAGAGAGGGAAAAAAGTCAATTAATTGCAAAGCTAAAGCTAATGAACTCTGTACTCTCATGGAGAATAAGTGAATGTTCTACTGTATCTAAAAAACAAAACAACTTAAAAGAATTAGTATTTAGATAACTTGCCTCTGTGTTATAGAATTTTAAAAAGAACCGTGACTTGGGCACCGACAACTTGGTTTCAAGAACGCAGGCAATTTCAGCACTCAGTTTCTTGTTCAATTCCGGGTTGAGAGCACCCATGGACACCAGTTCACAGGGGCGGTTCTGGGCCCATGCAAGGTGCCTAATCGCACAGGGCCCAAAAAAATAAGGGGCCTCAAATATTAAGTACTGCAATATATGTTCAATATTAAAAACTAGAGGAGATGGTAATGTCTATTTTTAATAACCAAGAGGTCCAAGGTTCAATTCCTACCAACAACAATTTTTACTACTTTTACATTTTATTTATTTTTAAATTGCCAATTGAGGACCCCCTTTTCTAAAAAAGGAAAATATTAAACAGGGCCCCCAGAAAGTTTGCCCCGCCCCTGCCAGTTCAGCATAGGCAGCTGGCTCCTCAGTCCCACCAAAACATGTGGGTGTTGATCCTTCCAGGGAAACCATCACATACTGCAATTTGTTCTAGATTTTTTTATTCATAAAAATCAAAGATAGATATTATGTTTTTATATTCATGGATCATCATCTTCAACCAGTTGAAATAAATCTCTTAATATTTGTTATGAATAATAGAAAAAAACTGAAAAAAGTAAACTGTCTCGAGGAAAACGGAAATCTTGTCTAGGTTGTTTTTTCTTCTTTCCATCCCTTTTGGCTAAAGTCCCACGAGAAAATATTGTTTCTCTAACCTTAGAAGTCTATAATTGTGGACAGATTCTAGCATACGCTAGTTAAACATATTTCGTATCATGCGAAACAAATTTTAGCCATCGGATTTTTGGATTTTTATTTTATTTTATTTTTTCTTTTTCTTTTTTTCTTTCATTTACCAATTTGTCCCTTAGCTTCCTCCCTTCACTCTCCGCTCAGCTCCGACGACAAATCAAGCTTCGTCTTCCGCTTGCTTCACACTCTTCTTCACCTCACCCACCGAAATCCACACCACCCATCACTCCAAAGTGTCCAAGTTTGAATCTTTGAGGAAAACCAGCACGTGGGTAAGTGGTGCTTGTTAGATAGAGAAAAAAAGAAACAACAGAGGCAATCGGGAATTGAGAGGTTTGGGGTGAGATCTTCACCACGCCAATGGCGCCGACAATCACGTCGCCCTCGGGATTCGTGGTGGCACAGCCCTCAAGCACCGGTGAGAGCCTTTGGTTTTCTCGGGTTCTAATGCCCCGCACCGTCACACTGCATCTCCCATCTCACCGCACCTCCCACCAGAGCGGGTTCTTCTGAACATGCTGCATGTGCCATTCAGAGGTGCGGTGGACTCCCACCCCCTTCTATCTTCTTCCCCGAGCCCCACCAGAACGACAACAAAATCGTCGTCGCCACCGCATCTCCACTTTGTTCTATCACACGCAAGCCTCTGGTTGGTGACGACGACATAGTGGAGTGGTGGCGGCGGTAACGGGTTAAAATATCTCACACATGATAAGCAGAATGTTTAGCTTGAGTATGCTAGACACCGTCATAATTGTGATGCAATTGAACATGCACAAGATCTTAAACTGGCTGTGACCACTACCAACTAAATGATTTCCCCTTAACTACAAAGAAATACTCTTGTGACAAGGAAAGACAAGGATGGGGTGAAATAATTCTCATGAATTGATTTTCAACTTAATTCTATAGATAAAACACATCAACTCTATAAATCAATTAATGTCCAAGGTGGAAAATTAATTAATCATGGTGATATACATATCATAGAGAGAGGGGGAAAGTACTCATACAGACTCAGGTGTGCGCATGATGGTGGCGACGGTGGAGATTAATTGGGAGAGTATCGAAGAGGTGTCTAAACCATTAAGGCTAACATTAGTTGAAAGGGTGAGGACCGGCATCTTCAGTTCAGCGTTGCTTCACTTCTTTCTCCAACAACCACCACACACTTCTGTATCTAATCCTTTTGGGAAGCCTTTTTGTAAATACAATTACTTATCTATCACTCGTTCCAATCTATTTACCAATCTACATTCAAACACTGATTTCCTTCTATATATAATAATTTTGACACAAATTAAATAATTATTAAAAATTGAATAATAATTATAAATTTTAAAAACTTATATATATATATATATATATATTATAATTTTAAGACAAGTAACATCGTTGTATAATTTAGTTAAATTTATAATTTTTTAATAATTTTCATAATTTGCAAAAATTAATTTAAAAGTTGTTTTTAAAAATTATGTAATTTTATTGAAACAATAAAATTAGTCATTTGAACATATTTTAAAATACATTCTATTGTTATCTTATTGCATTAAAACATTGAATATAATTAAAATTTATTGTTCTCTTATCCTATATGTTAAATTAAGGTACGTATAAATTGAAATATTAATTCCTTATTTCATTCATTCATATTTCACCTCTTAAATAATGTATATTATACTAATAATATCAACAATCTAAGCACAATATTATAAAACAATAATTCAATTTTTTTTATTTTAACTATTTTAATAACATGTTCTTATATAAAATAAACAATAATTTAAATTCAAATTCTATCTTCGACACTCCCCCTCAAAAGTTGGTGTATGAATATCATTCATGTCCAACTTGTCAATTGTTTCTTCAAACACTTTTTCAGAAAACAACTTTGGTCAATACATTTCAGCAATAGGTTCAGGAGTTGCTTTAGGATAGTTCACAGTAGGTGTTTCTGTCATGTAAGGTAGATGATGACTTTCATTGGTGAGTTTAGGATATTTCACAGTAGTTGCTTTAGAATTGGTGTCTCATTAGGTGGATGATGACTTTCATGGTGAGATCTATAATCATTAAAGTGGATTTCACGTGAAGAAATATGGGTAGGATTTGTGTTTTTGGGAGATTTTGGAATACCTTCTTTGTGACTTTCAAGTACAGGGTATGATACATCATCATCAACATCAATATCAACAACACCTTTAATCCAAGTTAATTGGGGTCGGTAGTAGATAAACTCAATGATAGATCGAAAATAAGATAAAGAAGGAATAAGGGAAAGGGGAAGAAAAAAGGAAAATAAGACAAAAGAAATGAAAAATAAACTAAAATAAAAGAATGGTGAAAAGAGAAGGGGAGAAATGAAGAGGAAAAGAACTAAAAAGGAAACAACTAGAACATAGAGACACTAATGGGTTTAACCCTTCACCAAGCTTGTAGTTTTTCTCCACTCCGTTTTAAGACACATCGTTCACCAATCTATATCATACTCCATTAGGTCTTATTTAACTACCTTTTCCCATATAAGTTTCGATCGACCTCTACCTCTCTTTGTGTCGAGCTTTTGGAAACAAACTCTTATTTTTACGAGAGAATCCAGTGGTCGTCTCGTAACGAACCCAAGCCACCTCAATCTATGCTCCGTCATCTTTTCACACACTGATACTACTGCTATTTTTCGTCAAATATCCTCATTTCTTATCTTATCCATCTTCGTATAACCGCACATACATCTTAACATCCCTGCTACCCCTATTTTATGTTCATGTTGCCTATGTGTTGACCAACATTCCACTCCATATAACATTGTCGATCTTATAGTTGTTCTGTAGAATTTTCCTTTTAGCTTAAGGGAAATTTTATGGTCACATAAAAACTCAAATGTAGGGTATGATAGAAGAAAAAAAAGCATATGATGGCTTTTTGGCCAATTCACAAACGTTACATTAATTTCAGTATTATTCTAAGCACCTATACGCATATCAAGGAAGTGAGTTAAGGATTCGAGAGAAATAAAAGTCGAATACATGTACCGGTACGAAAAGAAAAAAGGAGATGTACGTTTGAGAATGTGAAGAAGAGAATTATAATACGACAAGGGATTTGAAATAAATAAAAGTGAAATACAGGTACTGATACAGGAAAAAAATGTACGTATGAAAATGTGAAGAAGAAAGAGAATGGGATACAAGAAGAGATTTAAGGGTTTGAGAGAAATAAAAGTAGAATACATGTACTGATACTAGAAGAAAAAAAAGAGATGTACATATGAGAATGTAAAGAAGAAAGAAAATTGCGATACAAAAAGAGAGTTAAGGATTTGAGAGAAATAAAAGTGAAATCCATACATTGATACGAGAAGAAAAAAGGAGATATACGTATGAAAATGTGAAGAAGAAAAAAACTCTTGTGACAGCAAAAGAAACTGAAATAGTGAGAAAAAGAATTACAATAAGAAAAGAATAAAAACTGATAGAAATAAAAAAAAAAACTCTCTCATGATAGTTGAAGATAATTTTGTTTATAGAGAATACAATGACTATGATACTATGTTAAAAAGTAGATACACATAACTTAGAACAATAATTCCTTATTTCACTCATATTTTATCTATTAAATCATGTAATACTAATAATGTTAACAACCTAAACACAATATTAAAAAATAATAATTCAAACTTCTTACCTAGACTATTTTATCATATTCCTATCTAAAAAAAATAATTATTCAAATTCAAATTCTATGGTGATGTATTATGGTATCATATCTTATCAATGAGTACTGAAATTAATCGGTAGAATTTCCTCAAAACTAAGGATATTTTAGCTAATTGTGCTATTTAAAGTCCACAGTGACAAATTTCTTTAGTTAACCTAATTCGTATATAAAAAAATCAACTGATTAAAAATTTAAAAAATACCATTAATCTATTCTTGGAACTACAAAATAATACCGTAAAAATAGCAAAAGGATCCCTCAAAGTCTCAAGTTTAACCATGCATAATTCTAATTCACCACGAAAAAGACGCTCATCTTAAGGTCACCAGATAATGTTTGTCCAGAGATTTTCATCATAAACATATACGGACCCCAGTTGTCCTTGAATATAATCCAATTACGATGGCATAAAGTCCTCAAAGGGGGTATATGAAATTTAGAGTACTTTTTACAGATAAAAAAAGTTCTAAAACAGAATCACGAGTTCATCCGACATCCATGGCATCGTTACCAAGATAGCTTGGAATTCAGAATGTAGATCCATTCCATCCAAAATTGGAACCCTGCAGAACAAACAAAGCACTATCAATATTCAGTATAAGCAAAGAATCTGTGACCAATTTGCATAGAAAAAATTTGGTAGTTAGCATGAAAAAGAAATTTGGTTGGATTACGTACAGCTTGTAGTGGCTACTATGAAGTCTAGAATAGTGAGGATTTATTTACATGACCTAGTGCTGGTGTAAAGCATGCAAACATTGTGCATATTCTTGACTCTGATGGGCCTAAACAAAAAGGAAAAATGGAATAAGAGGATGCAAGGTAAGGACCCTTCTTTTGTGAAGAACTCTCAAGTCTAGACACTTGCCTTAGTGTCATAAAACTTCAAGTAGAATCGGGACTTCGGCACAGACAACTTGTTTTCGAGAATTGAAGCAATGCCAGCACTAAGTTTCTTGTTCACGTCAGGGCTAAGACCACCAATGGACACCAATTCACCATAAGCTGCTGGCTGCTCACTCCCACCATGAGATATAGGCACTGATCCTTTCAATACAATCATCACATACTGCAAAATCAATAAAAAAAAATGCATAATCAAAAGGCTTAAAGACAACCCAAATAAATAACAAGAAGAAAATCACATAGCAAAGCAAGAGGAATAGAGTAAAAGAAAACAGAAAATATCAAACTTAATTTTAATAGATTAAATTAAACCACAAAAAGCTCATGTTATGTATCTATATTGACTATAACTCCATCCATGGTAGCAGCATCTCTCAAATAGTATCCTAAAAATCCACTAAAGAAGCTAGTGGTTATAAACTAGAAGTTTAACAAATACAGGATTGAAATCACAAAATAAAACAAACTTATATTGCAGACATAAAGGTAAACCCAAAGAGTATGTCAGCAGATGTTACTGAATCATGTTCAACACAGAAATGAGAAAGCTTAACATGACACATTATAGACTACAGCAACATTCGAATCAATCACAACACACATACGCTACATGTAGAACTAACAACACAATATGTTATTATCCATTTTCTACTACTTCGTAATAACATACATACATATATTCAACGCTAGAACCACCAATTCATTTAATTCAATTGAAAAGAAACTACACCAAAGTATCACAAGATCAAATCAGAGAAAATTACACAACATATCAATACGGGATCAAATATGCCATATTGAGACCCACTTATCCTTCAAACCAAATAACAGAGAAGAAAAATAACAAAGTAAAGTTGAAGTCACAACACACAATCCAACCCGATTCTCAAAACAAATTTTTTATCACTACTATACCCATATAATCAGAAATGAAGAATGAACAAGAACCCTAAACATGAGAAACTACAAAAGATAAGGGGGAGAGTCCCGGAACTAATCACTAATTTGCATCCATTTATTCAACAACAGTTGCATAAATATTAAATTAAAGTGAAATGTTGCAGTAGGAAAAGAGAATGAAAGCATGAAAACCCAGAAAACGGAAACTTCAAAAAATCGAAAGCACATGAAAAGACGTCACGGAAGCGTTAGAGAGAGTGAGAGTAAGAGAGTTAACGCACGGACTCGGGTTTGCCGATGATGCTGGCGACGGTTGAGGTGGCTTCGGAGAGAATGGAAGAGGTGTCGACGCCGTCGAGGTTAACGTTGGTGGAGAGGTTGAGGCACGGCATCGTTTTACTCTGCAGCTGTTGAATGTCAAAGGTGAAAGGTAAGTATATTCTGTCTCCATTATTCAACTCTCTTTTTATCTACCAGAAATGTTTCAAAATGTCCAAAATGCCCTCTACATAAACCAACATTTTTTTACTAACATACTTCGCCAAAAAAATAAAAATGTTGTAGTTTTAATACAAAATTACGAATATAATGCAGTTTTAAAACTATTTACGTGCTTATGGCACTTAGTCGCGCCCCACAAATGCGTGACCGGTGGAGCCTGTAGCATACGTGTTCGAACACGCCTAGACTTGGCACGACACGTTTCCAATGGCGCGCGACCGTGCAGGCCTATATAAGGCCCAATTTTGCTGTTTTTACTCAGTTTTTCACTTTTTAACTCTCTCTAAAATTGTTTTCTCTTGTTTCTCTCTAAGTTTTTGGATTCATTTGAAGAATTGCGTAGCGAAACTCTGTCTCAAGTAAGTGTTAAAATAATTTTTTTATATATTACATTAAATTAATGATAATATTGTGTTAGAAAAAAAATTGTTATTAATGTAGAAAATTGTTATTGACTAATATTATAAATAGTTAGTAACCTAAGGTAGAATATTTTATTGAGTTATTGACATGTGGAAAATTGTTAGTGTCTAATATTATAAATAGTTAGTGACCTAAGGTAAAATATATTTATTGCCTTTGAATATTATTTTTTAGTGACCTAGGAAGTTGTTAGTGACTAATATTATAAATAGTAAGTGACCTAAGGTAGAATATATTTATTGTCTCAGTGACATGTAGAAAATTGTTAGTTTCTAATATTATAAATAGTTAGTGACCTAAGGTAGAATATATTTATTGTCTTTGAATATTATTTTTTATTAACTTAGGAAATTGTTAGTGAGTAATATTATAAATAGTTAGTGACATAAGGTAGAATATATTTATTGTCTTTGAATATTATTTGTTAGTGACCTAGGTTATGATTAAATATTTTTTATTTAAAAAATTAAATAAGTTATGATATTCAAATTTTAGCGATAAATCACACTACGTTGTGGTTAAATTGTAGCGATATATTAAAATTGCTATTAACATGTTTATTGCCTTAGAATATCATTAGTCGATGAACTATGTTGTGGTTAAATAGTTGCTTAAGACATACATTAGGTTTTAAGGCTTAGGTTGTTACTTACCTACGTTATAATATATTTATTGGCTTAGAATATTATTTCATAGTAAATGTAGTTTTTAATTCCAAGCTTCATTATATTAAATAGGTAGTATAATATTATAGCTGAGTCATCGTCATCAGAGTCACCTCGTCCTGGGTCTGACAATGAGGTTGAGCCTACCGATCCCACTACCCATATTCTTCCCGGACCATATAGATTGGATGTACTTAGAAGGCGCAGACAACGAACGCATATTTCACAGTCAGTTTGGAATGACGAAACACAAAGACGGTTGAAGATTTGTCGTGGAGGTAGACCTACCACTGGCCCCCCACCAGAGGATATTCCAGACGTAGTAGCCCAGTATTTGACTGAGGCTGGTTTCATACATGTTGCGCGAATGCGATACATGCCGGTACCTATTAACCAATTTTGTTATGTTAACCATGTTTAAAATTAATGTTCTTATAATATGTATATTCATACGTGAGTTATATTTTTCAGATTAATGTTGCCCTTATTAGTGCTATGATCGAGCGGTGGCGGCCAGAGACACATACTTTTCATATGCCCTAGGGTGAGATGACCATAACATTGGAAGATGTCGCTGGAATACTAGGGTTGCCTACTGATGGTCAAGTTGTTACCAGACAGACATACGTTGATTGACCTGCATTATATAATCAGGTGTTCGGTAACGGACCCAATCCCTCCACCGAGCTAACCTCTGGCAATGTGAGGTTATCATATTTGACAGAGTGTATCTGTGATGGGATGCAGTTGCTGGTCATCCACAGAATGTCATATACTTCACGAAGGCTCACATTGCTCGCATGTTAGGATCTTGGATCCTTTGCGACCGGTCGGGGGGTAGCGTAGTAGGATGTCGATACATTGCCCTACTTGCGGGTGATTTTGCTGACATTGGATCCTATAGTTGGGGGTCAGCGGTACTGGCACAGTTGTTCATACAGTTGTGCGATTGTACAGACCCAGATCGAAAAGATATTGGTGGTTGCACAGTTTTGTTTCTGATTTGGGCATGGCTCCGATTTCTATTTATTGCGCCCCCTTTGCCATCTACACATGATGTGGACCGACACTTTGGACACAAGTATATTTATTTTGTTGCAGTTAAAGTAGCCACGTACATTATGTGCACATGAATTAACGGTTTAATGTTTAACCTTGAAAATAGATTTAATGGTGTTGGTCGGTTTAGAATGAATTCACTGAATTGGTATCGACACAGACTGGACACCTTAACCAAAGATGAGGTATGTTTAATTAATGAAATATGTTATGCAGAATATGGAATATGTGTCAATCTGCGAAATGACTTCTTTATATGTTTGCATTTTGTAGGTTGTTCGGCAACCGTATTGTGATTATGATTTCATGGGTGCATCTGCTGACACAATTCATTTGTGGATGGCTCGGACACCAATAATTTGTTTTCACATTGCTGAGTACGCACAGCCTGATAGGTGTATGAGGCAATTTGGACGAGACCAGCCGATACCTCATAGGCCTGCCAAATTAAAAGGTGTTCATGATTTCACCCTTCGTGGTAAACCCCAGGAAAATTGGGGTGGGAGGTTAAGGAAATTTATAGAGAGATGGAATAGGCTAGGCAAACATGTTGAAGTGCCTCCTGCAATACATGGTCTGATGTCGCCCAACCATGAGTGCATGGGTTGGTATAGACTGTGCGGGAAGCGATATGTGACGAAGCGGGGTGCCTCACAACATCGCCGTGTAAGTCATTTCCTTTAAATGATTTATTTAGTATATGCCATATATTTTTGTTTATGTATACATGGTTTCATTTACAGATTGACGGGTTGGAGAATTTGTATTTTGTGACCATGGATGATGATTTCCTAACCATGGGTTGCATTATGTGCACGGCGAGGTGGCTCGCCTTATTGGTGTTTGGAAAGAAACATCTCAGGTAGAGGAACCAGGTCTAGAGGCACCATCGACGTAGCTTCCTCCAGAGCCTCAGTTGTCGCTAGATGTTGGCGTCGTGCCAAAGAGGGACAAGGATGCATATGATTCCTCCCAATCACCATATATAATTGTCATTGATTTCTGCTTTGCATACCATACTTTTCTATATGAAACTTTGTATCCATAAGAATGCGTTATCCTCTCCTAGACTAGTCCAATTGAACATGATGGATCATGCTTAATCATTCCTAATAAAAAAAAAGTGATGTAAGCATTAATAAAGTAAAAAAAACATTATTATGATGTCATTCAATAACGTACCTAGTACCAGTGAAACAATAAGATCAGCATCAACAGCTTCCTGATGCTCCTTCATGATGTTCCGCTTTATCGCCAGCTGCGCCTTTTCTTTTGATGCAAGTTCTTGTTTAACAAACAACTTATTCCCTAACATCCATGGACCTTCAACTGATCCAAAACCACTGTCAAAATCTTGTTCACTCGGATGATACCAATCAATGTATGTGTAATGTGGGATTCCATCCAAAAAGCATTATTACCCTGACCTAGAAAACCAAATTCCAAAATTTATTACAATAAAATACATTAAATAAAAATCACACATGTAAATACCTATTGTTGAGTAACACACCTTGATATTGATATTGTTGTTGCTGCTCATCCTCCCCCACATCCTCCTATGCTTCAATGTGAGACTCATCCACAAAAGAGTTATGTCCTTGTGTTTGACTTGCGCTTGGCCCATCATCGTCCGAAGCACTAGCATTCTCTGTAAGAAGACGATCTTCCATTGCGATGTTTTCATCATCGTCAGCATCAATATTGTCGTCTATAACCCAAGTAGGGTCATTTTCATCTTCCATAGACAAATTAAAAGGTACAATATCAGCTGAAGCATTATGGGAATGATTGAAATGCACTGACCTAATTAGTAAATCAACATCCTCTACTTCATGAATATCCATATACAACTTTAGGAAATCTTTCCTTGACTGGTTGAAGAATTCTCCTATTACCATTTCGACGTCTTCATCATCCATTACTTCCATGCTAATATATTTTTTATCGCACCATATTCTTGCAGTTATACTGATGGATTGATTACTTTTCAAACCTAATTTTTGATTGATTCTCTGCTGCAAATCATCATAAGTTAAGTTGCGCTTCAAACGTGTTGGCCTTTTTTCACCTTCAAAAACAACACCTCGTCGACTCTCACTTTTTCTACCATTATAATATAAAACAATACGAACAAAATCAGAATTTGAAGACATTTTTCGATATCAAACACTACAACAATGCTCATTACCAGTTGTGAAGATTGTCATCACCAAATTGTGTTTAAATAGACCTATAGTGGCTGAATCACGCCTGGAAGAGGCTCCAAAGAGGCAAGGTCGCGCCCAGGGGAGGCGCCAATGGTGCACAGTCGCGCCTGAACGAGGCGCGTTCAAACACGCCTGCTGGAGACGTGACTCCTCATCAGTGGTGCCTTTGGAGTACGTGTCCGATCACGCTTCTACAGGGCGCGACTAAGTGCCATAGACACGTAAATAGTTTTAAAACTACTTTATATTCGTAATTTTGTATTAAAACTACAATTTTTTTAATTTTTTTACCAACATACTTCTAGAATAGTCTTTCCCACAAACATATTATTATCATTTCCCTCAAGTAAACAAAATTCTTACATATGGATCATATAACTGACGTGTCATTAATAAGTGTCAATAAATTATTAACACTTTTATTATATCATTATTTAATATTTTTATTTAATAATAAGATATAAGATTTAAAAAATTCTTTAAAAAATTAAAATCAAAACAATTTTTTTAAATAACTTAAAAGATCCTTTATTTTATTGAGATAAAAATTATTTAAATATTAAAAAAATAGTCATTATTGTTCTTGCTCACCTAACACTTTTTGACTTTCTTTTTAAAAAAATAACATTTTAACTTTTAAAATCTTAAATTTAATATTTCAATTAAGGTCGCATTAAAGTTCCAATTCCTTTATTTTAACGTGCTACGGATTGAATTATGGGGAATTATGATGGAATTGTTTATACATGAAATTCAGCTGATTTTTCTAGGATTTCCCTTCAATAATTTTAAAGGCTTATGCTTGGTTTTTTTACGAACCAATATCTTTTTGTAACGGTTACTTTTAAAAAATTCAGGATTTTTTCTCTTTAATATTTTTTTATTATACTTATGAATTTACTAATTTAGTAAGAATACACTATTAGTATTTTCACATATATAAAATCATCTAATTATAAATTATTATATAATAAGGTTATTAACTTTTATATAACAATTTAAAAGTTATATATAAAATGATTGCTTATTGATCATGATCTAAAAGTTTTTATAATAGTGTATCAAAATTAATTAGACTCTGTATTAATTATTTTAAAAATGTACTTCTTGTTACAAAGATTATTTTCTATAATATGATCTGACTTTGGAAATTACTGAATCCTGTAGAGGAAGATTATAATTCATTTTGAATTATTCAAAATTTGAACCCGAAGATAAAAAAAATATATAAACAAATAAACATTTCACAGATTTTTCTAACAGGAACAGTATTCCACATATATGGGAAACGACTTTTTTATTTTTTACATATATATGAGAAATGGCTATGGATTAGTACAAAGTAGTACTAGTAATTTTTTAATTTCTATTTTTGCGAAAATTCTACTCGAATTATAGTCAATTAAATAGTCATTAGCTTCATGTGTTGACGACGCAAATTGACTCTTTGTCTTCACCTTTTTAAGATTTGGAGCCAAGAAAGCGTACGTACATAACATGTTGGTCATGCAAATTAAGAGATAATTTTTTTAAAAAATAAACAGAGCCACACTTTGCTTTCATTGGTTTACATATCCATTTGCCCCCAACACCATTTGCCCACCTCCCAAATGCTATCATTTTTTTGTTAATCCGAGTTCAAGTGTAATCTATTAAATCTTTTGCTCAAACATTCCTCCCCCACCCACTTGGAGTGCCAAAAGCTTATATCGCTACCCTCACCCACCACTCTTCTAATATATTTTTGAAGCCAACCCAATTCATTAAGAAAATCTCACAATGTTATATTTGTTAGGTCAAGATGGATCTTCAAATAGATTGCGGAAGCGAAACGAAAAATGCCTGAGAGAAGAGCAATAGAGGACAACACAATCAATTTGTTTAACGTGAGAAAACTTTCCTCAATGTGAAAAAGTAAAAACTCACGGGATACTAGTTCAGATCAAACTTCCACTATAATAATAATGGGTTATAAAGAATAAAAATACACTAGCGTGGTGATTTACACAATCTCTCCAATAATGGTGATAATCAAACTTCTTAGAGTGTTTCACTCAAACTCTCTCTAGAGATCTCTCAAGCGTGCAAAGCACAAGGCTTGTTGAAACGTGCACTCAAGAATGTCACTTGAGGCTCTCAAACTCTACGCTGCGCTTTCTAATTTTCAATCAGTCTTTGTCGATCTCAGTCTGCCCCCTCCACCCTCAACTAATGAATTTATAGTGGCAAAATAAGATTAGGGTTTTAGAACCCTTAATGGACTTGAGCCAGCATTGAAGGAGGAAGTCCAATCCAACAATATTTATCTCTTAAAACATTCCTCCAAAGACCATTGAATTGGTTTTCACACATCAACCTACATAGCCATTTTCCCTCTAGAGATTTATTGAATATCTCTTTAAGTTTTTTATAGCCGATCCTCCTTTCTCAATAGGTGAACATACAACATCCCACTTTACCCAAAAGACTTTTTTCTCCTGTCCTCTCACTCCCCAAAAAATCTCTCTTTGTATCCTATTGAGAATACTAATGACTTTACTAGGTGTCCTAAAGCAAGAGAGAAAGTAAAAAGATTGATATCTATTGTTTTATATATTGCTCAATTGTAAGTCATATGATCATTGACTACCTAAGTATTTGACAAATTGGTTACTAAGATGTCAAAATATAACATATGCAACTTTTGATAAGTTGTCAGTTCTACTCAAAATTTTCAAAGTAAATTAAATATAAATCCACTATAAATGTGTTAATTTGAGATGTTTTTGCTATTTTAGATTTGGGATTTCATTCTTCCATCCTAAATTTTGTGATAAGAAAATATATATAATAAACACCATATGCAAGCACAAGGAGGAGTAGCCCGATGCTTGTGAGTGACACTGATAAGTGCTACCAGTCTGCGTTAATTTTTTATATAACTATAATTATTATTAATGGTGCCTAGCTTTAATTACGTTTCTATAAACAATTTAATAATTTGGTGCATCTTATACAATTTAATGAAATAGTGACACTGATGCTTCTATATGTATGTTCAATAATTTCAAGCGAAAGGAAGTAATACACTAATGATAATGATGTAGAATTTTATATTATTATCTATTATGTATGATATTTTTTTATTTCAATAATAATTATTTAAAAAATCACATAATATTACTTGTGATTAAATAATAAATATAAAATTGTATTACAATATATTGTTAAGAAAAACACTCTAAGTTATTATTATAGATTTAACATTGAGATATGTCACTATATACTACTTAAAAAATCATTTAACATAAATGTATAAATATAACACATCATATTTTATAAAAAGTTACACTTGTAATTTATAACACACCTTTAATATATATATATATATATATATATATATATATGTATACTTTGTTTGTTATACCACACTCTATATTGGTGGCTGAAGCTCTGCCGTTGTGATCACTTCAGTTTGGCTTCTTTCACATCCATCTTTAAGGAGCAATTGGTCGACCGTTTTTCAAAGGGTACTTATCTTCGTCTTTTTGTGGCTTCTATTCTTCAAGGGCCACTTTAGATACAGCTTCATGTTAAACAAGATATCAAAATGTATCTCACGCTTCAACTGAACGTATTGTCTTGTTAATTAAGCTCATTAATGATTGTTAAATTTCATTTGAGTTAAAACTTAATTTTGTTTGTTAAATTCATATCTAGTCTAATTTAAAATTTGTTGTCATTTCATTTTTGACAAATTTTAAAACAGTGCGTAGATTGTATAATTTAATCTTTGAATAGAACTAGTCACTACTAAAAAAAGTACTTTTACGACGGTTATTTACCACATACGACGTCGGTTCTGTAACCATCTTTAAAGAAGGGTGTCGTTGAAAACTAAGTCTTTCTACGACTGTTGCTGAACCGTCTTAGAAAGTGACTTTCTAAGACGATTCTTAGTTAGAAACCATCTTAGAATGTGTCTTGCTTGTTGGTTTTTTTTAGCCACATTCTAAGACGGTTGTTAACTAACAACCGTCTTAAAAAATGACTTTCTAAGACTGTTTTTACTTAACAACCATCTTCGAATGTGTCTTGTTTTTGATTTATTTTTTCAGTCACATTCTAAGACGGTTGTTAAGTAAGAACCGTCTTAGAAAGTCACCTTCTAAGACGGTTCTTACTTAACAACCGTCTTCGAATGTGTCTTGTTTTTTGTTTTTTCCAGTCATATTTTATGACGGTTGTTAGCTTAGAACCGTCTTAGAAAGTCACTTTCTAAGATGTTAGCTAACAACCGTCTTAGAAAGTGACTTTTTTATTTTATTTTTGGGCTTTTCTAAGACGATTTCTAACAAAAAACCGTCTTAGAATATATCTGTATTTTTTTTCATTTTTTTTCTCGTTATTTGCCTGTTTCTTGTACATAAAAACCAGTATTATTGAAACACACAAAAATTAAAAGACAAATAAATAAAAAATTGAATAAAATTAACAGATGGTAAAAATAGATACAGGATCAACTAAATAATTATATTAATTATTCTGTAATCTTTGAAAACATTAACCAAGTATGGCACATGCATGCTCCATATGATATATATGTCAGATGCAGTTATTAATTCATAATCTGACATGCACATAATGTAAACTTCATTCTCAATTTTACAAGAATTTTTATGAAAGCCTTTCATTTGCCTCTCTTCGATAATTTTATCCAAACCCTGCATATTCCAGCCAAACTACCACCGAATGGATCTTTACGAATATATATCTGTCACTCCTACATGAGGTTTCTGGAATCTGAGGTCACAAGCTTCATTCGAGGTTTTATGCTAACATTGGCAAAGAACTTTGTCTGTTCTACATGGACATAATCACTTGTGTGGAGAACCTGCAATCATGGTTGAAATTAAATATGAACCAGTGCCAAAGTTACCAAGTAAGCCTTTAAAGAATTCAAACAAAGCATATTAAGAAACATAACCAAGTTGTGAAAGCATTAGAAAAATGTCAAACACCATAAAAATGAGTTGTGACCCTTCAAACAACAAGAACTAGCATTAATATGCAACCAATAGAACATGTTTTATGACCAAGATTTAGAATTTTAGACACTGTTCATAGCACATTTGGTGTTCAGCTCAACATTGTTTTAAGGGTGCTGACTCCGACTTGTAGAGATTGGGTAACCTTACTGCATTATTAGTTTTTCTCTTTCATGTCAAATATAGCCTCACTTATTTTGCAGTGTTCAGTAATATTTGTCTAGAACAAAGAAAAATGATCTAACAGAAAATGAGAATTGGTAAACATTCTGCATTTATACATTCAGATGCATATTAGTGGAATCTCGTTGTCAATTATTTGTTTACTTGACTATATCTTATATGAATGATCATATTCAAATAAAGGAATAGTCATGGAACACTTCCTGAAACTATTTACATTTGCATTTGCAAATTGCTTTTCATTCGTACCTAATGCGCGGTAATATGTGAACCAAAGGTAGCTTTCCCTAATGCATGGTTACTTACCAAAGAGGATTATATACATGTACAGAGGGTAATTTGGTGATGAAACAATATCAAACACTCAATCTTCAACATCCATTGAATAATTATATAGTTAAACGTAACTGAGCAACAACATTAACTCAAAATAAGCTTCATAAAGACAGAAATCAGCAATAACAAATGTATGATTGAATATATGAAGAGAACATACAAAAAGTAAAACTTCACAGCTGATAGCAAAGCCATGTGTATTGGGTTGAAGAAAGTTGCAACACCAACAGGACGTCTATTAGGAGTAATTGACAATCTTATTATGTCAACCCCATCCTGAGCTGCCTGCAAACATGACACTATTAGTGTCACAGGTAAAGCAAAATTGGATGCACATGTATTGTGAACCTGTACTGCATGGAAATCACCACTATCACATACAACTCTTCACACTATAGAAAGTGTGTAAGGCAAGGCATGGATACACAGAAGACAAAATAAAATTCAAATTCAAATGCCATGGATCCTAAGGGGTAAATTAAGAATCCTAAAATGATGTCAAATGTGCTCTTCATTACTGCTGCCAAAAGTAATACAAGGCCAATAAACAAGACCTTGAAAAATAAATAATAGTTTAAACTTTATTAGGGAAATGCACTATCCTATACAAACATATGCTAGGGGAAGGAAAACCTTCAATCAAATAAGTGAAGGGAAAAAATGACCTGCTCAAGTAAAATTATCATATAATTGACATATAAATTGTTTGCATAACGATGTGTCACTTGTCTAAATAAATTAAAAATGTACCTGGTCAATAGCTGCAACAACATCTTCCCTACAAATCCTCTAAAGCTTTTGTATAGTGCCTTGTATACAGCAATGCTATAAAAGATTGAAATGCAACACAAGCATAAATTAAAAATGTACTTGGTCTTAGGGAGTTGAATACTTAATACTATGGGGATAGCACATTCTATGGGATAGGGGAATATAATGCACTGTGGGATAATTGATGGAACTATAGAGTTAATACACAAGAGGGAAGAGAAATGGGACAAGGCCACACCACATCCGTCAACAGATATCTTGTTTGATTGACAAACTTGGGGGTATAAATAAAGGAGCTTCACTTCAGTTTTCTGGTGGCAAAACAGTTTTACAAAGTCATTCTCTATTCTAAAAATCACAATGAAAATCCAATTTACAGTTTTTCTATGCCAACAACAATCCTTACCACTAGATGATCAATGGCTAGTCAGTTGACTCGACTTATTCAAATTTCTATTTATTTAGCTATAACTAGACTCTTCTTATTTATTTTATTTACCATTTATTCTGAAATATGTAATGTTCAACTTGTTTGGTTCATTTCCACTAAAAAAAAGGGTCCTTTAATACTTAGGTCCATTGCATCATATCATCAACCCTTAACTTCCATTTTTTTCAACCATTAAATTGAAGCCTCCACGCCATTTCTGAGATCCTGCAATTACTGCAATTATGCCTCAGCCAAATTAGTTTGAATTTTTTTATATCCACTCCATCATTAGTACAAGTCCAGAATCAGGGTTGTAAAAGGATGCTAGGAGGCTGATCACTGTTGATTTTCCACTGCTACTTTCTCCAACCAAGGCAAAGTGTTTTGGCATACACATATATCAACAGTGTTATCATATCAATCTCAAATTAGTATATTCGTACAACCCAAAAGTTAATTATTATTAGAAGGGAAAAAATTAGAAATAGTTTCTTATGTCTTTTTTGGTACTCTTCTCCTATTAGAATTTGAGTTTTACTTTAGTAATGTATATTAACATTTAAGGCTAACCTTTATTACACAGATTATTGAGATGAAACTCTGTTTTTGATTTAAAATTAACACTAGAAACATATAGGAAACTATATCTAAGTTTTGTTGATACTGGAAATGATTAGTGATTACCTTTCCAGTTGGCATGGTTAGGCCTTGTTGGGTAACAAAAGCTGACTTGTTGAAGTTCAATTTCACCCTTTACTGTGTCTAATGTTGTGCCCTCATCACTGCTGGAGTCAATAGCTGGTTTGCTGTCAAGAATTTCAAACATTGAGGCTGCATAACCTTTGGCCTTGTTAGTATCTGGAGCTAAGGCACTACTCTGGGAAACACCAACTGCTGTAATTGTTAAGGGAAAGAAAAGCTGGCCAAAACCTATAGTAAGAACCAGATCAGAAGGAAACATTAAATTAAGGTGGACCATTACAATCACATACCTTGAAAACCTCTCCAAAAGTTACTTTCCCATGTTGCACAAGAATAGATCCTATGTAGAAACACGAAGCATTTGTGTAGTACAGAGCAACAAAAGACAAAGGACTGTAGTTAACATATGCTTACTTTCTAATTTCTATCGATGGAATCACCAAAACTGAATAAAGACTAACCTTTGCATCTGCACTGAATCCTTTTACAAACTTGGTCTGAAGGTATCCTTGTATAAGTAACAAGGATGACATGACCATAATCATAAAGGCCAGAATCCAATTAGCAGTGAATACTATAACTAGAACTGCTGAGACTGTTGCTTTGTTTTGCACAATGAGGGCCAAGGTTGCCACCCACAAGGCTTCTCACTGTTGAAGCTTCAGTAGCTAACCTTACCACTGTATATATGAAATTGGTGGTTTACTACTCAAAATATATGATTTTGTGCCCCCACAAACTAGATGTTGCCAAGACTTTCCTTGTCACAGTGATAATTTTTTATTCTATTTCATCTAGACTCAATTATTGTTTGTACAGTTGAGCTACCTAGACATTGTTTTCTACACTTTACAATGGCCAAGTTCTTTGCTATGGCCTACTTCTGTATTTACTTTGTTCATTTATTAAAATTAGCAGCAATGGGATTGCAAGTTTAAGCCACTTCTTACTTCCTGCTTACAAACCATAATATCACATTTGATCAATCAGCTGTATGCATGGGATACTGTTGAAAACCGAAAAAAAATATAAAGACAAATTACCTCATCAAGGTCTAACCCAATTTGAGAAGCATCACTGTCACCAAATGATAAGAACACATACCATATATGGCCCAGATGGCTTTTCTGCGCTCTTGGGTCATCAATTGTGTTCCTTACATTTGCAGTTCACAATTAACCAATAAAGTTCACAACAACAACATATACTATGATAAAAATTAAATAGACCAGCCAAGAATAGTGACCAAATTACTATTGCTATATATATATATATATAATTTATATATTCGACTATGGGAATCACAAAAGGTAATAAACATCAAGTACATCAAAATATGCCTACATTCGAAATCATAGTACATGAAAATCTGCCTACATTGATTGTTTCTTAAATTCTAACAAACATGCTGCCCATTTTTTCCTTATTCTTGTTATGTCGTCCACATCTAAGGCTGTTCCATCACTAAACCATTGCAACAAAAATCAGGTATACAAATCAGTCAATGTTCAGTAAAAGACTTACTAAAACAATTTGAAAAGAAACTAACTCCGCATCGGATTACCACTGACTATGTTCCACATCCAATTCATTACGTAGTACCCACATTCGAAGCCTCCTTTTTGAACATTGGTCTATAGTTACACAAAAAGATGTTTCAATTGCACAAATGTAATGGTACATAATGTATTTCACAGTGAAACTGAAACTGAATCAATTTTATAATACTTACTAACCTTTAGTTCAATCCAGTTTGGGCCAGCTACATGACATTTACCATCATCATCGACATTCAAAGTTTTAAGTGCACTAATGTACCAAAGGCAACATACATGTTGGTTAACGCATGACATTTGTACTGCAAATATTAATTTGCTTCATAATGTTTAAATATGTAATTTCTAAATAACTTGTTAATTACAGCTTTGATGTGAATATCAGGCTTTTTACGCAACGAACAAAACCAGACAACTGTATGTTTCGCCGGACATAGCACAAAAAGCTACCAATGGACCCTGAATTTTTTTCAACATAAGCATTGAAATTAACAAACATATTCAATTTCCCAAGAACAAATGCAACATACTTACTGATTCAAGTAAGGTCCAAGGTATACATGTCTTTGTGATTCCTTGACCCATGTTTGAATGTACTGTTGACAATCAGCACGTCTATCCTTGGCATTATGTATCATTTGAGGCTCAAAGAATCCGTACACAGCACCATAACCTTGCGATGTACTCGACTGATCCAGATACCTGTCCAAATGGTTCACCAAAGAATGCAAAATTTTAGTGCAATTAAAATGTCATAAGTCTGGATTACAAATAATGAGTAAACCTTACACTTAATGCCCCTATACTTACATAATCCACAGCTGAAGTATACAAATGTTCAAATATTTGTCACCTACTATAATTTCATTAATGTTTGACAATGTTATAAAAAAATGACGTCTGCACATTTGCAATTCCAAACTTTATTCCATCCCAAGACAACTCCACAGGCCTCCGGTATACCTCGTACATGTTCTTCATCAATTCATCCAATGGGTCCACTGCACACACCTTAGTGGACTGCGGTACGAGTGCCTATATGTTTTTTGAAGAATTCAAAGAATTCTACGAATACAATTAAAACATATTATGAACACATGTCTTTGATAACAAACACACCCACAATGATTAATATGCAATGAAGAAATTTTAAAAACAAAATTGTCTACCTTTTCTGAAACTGGTTTCATCAATGTTTTGGGCCATCCCACAAACGTATTCAGGGTATCTTTCACATACCTAATTTTTGATGTCGGAAATGGAACTTCTACGTTCCCGTCAATAATTGTTTGGACACTTACGCTAGCAACATCATCAGCGTAAGGCACGTTGTGAATTGTGGACGGAACGCCATGAACTTTACCCAACGCAACTAACTTGTGAGACCTATGCCAATTAATGTACAACCCCATACTTTGCACCACAACATTAGGATTTTCTTCAGTAGATACATTGGTAGTTGTTTCAACACAACTTCCCTTTGTGCTTACACGAGCAACTAATTGTTGTATGTTTGCATCAACCGGTGGTGATAGTTGGGTTGCCAATTGAGTTAACTCAATCTTAACTGCTACCTTCACTTTTTCATTGACCTTCTCCTCCCATTGCTGATTCAACCTATGGAGACTTTTTTTGTATTTTTCCTCGACTTCCCTACGACATTCTTCTTTTACCTTTGCTATGATTCCAGCCAATTGTTCGGGGTTGATGGATGCAGATGAAGAACTTGAGGCACGTAATGCACGTCCAAAGTATTGGCTGATGGTGACACCTGTCTCGGTTGCACGAACCCTCCCTAGGTGCTCCGGTTGGCCAATGGCAGCATTTAATGTCTTCTTGACCATGTGGCCTAAAGCTGCCTTGTGTCATCTCTTCTTCTAAAGTGTCCAATAGTCATGACATGTAAGAATTTGCAAGTATAGATTATGTGACTGGAGTAAGAATTAAAAATATACTTAGGTTGTTTGAACTCACAATTTTTTCAGAAATTTCTTGTGTGGTGTGAGATGTCATGTGTCCGTATTTCTTTGTGTGGGCCATCTTCCACTTGACATATTTAGGTATCGGAGATGGAGGGTCATCGACCGTTGATGGATTCTCAGTATTCATTGTGGAAAATAAGGAACACTCACACTTAACCAAGAAGGGGGGTGAATTGGTTAACCTTGGTAAATTAAAATTTTCTTTCAACAATATCAGAGTTTAAAATCAGAGTTTAATTCCCTTTGGATCTTTATCACAAAATTCAATTGAAAAACTTTATCCAAAAAACAATCCAAGATTTGTAATACCTCAAGAATAAACTTCACAAAGAAGAAAACACAACACTCAAATATAATTCAC
>PYAF01005117.1:429966-443473 GCA_007407185.1 Glycine tomentella | reverse complement strand
AGAATCAACAAAATTCAAAATTACTGCAGAAAACTTAATACCCACAAAGAGTTAGGAAAGAATTCACCTGATGATCCAAGATTGAAATGCATATGAAATGAAAATACTCAGGTTGAATGCAAACCAATTATGCAGAACAACTTTCCTAAACCTTTGTGACAGAACAAGCTTGCTTCACTAATTCCTTAGTGATCCATGAATAACTCTATGGAAGCAAGACTCAAAAGAACTCAGAATATTGCCTTAGTGACGCTCTAGTATGCTCAGAATGTCGAAAAGATTTAATTCAACCTTAATCTCTGTTAGTTAGTGATCACAAGAGGCAAGAGTTCAATTTATAGTTAAAAGCGTAACGGAAATAATCGATTAAATAAGCTCCAGACGCTCCTGTAATCGATTAAAAGCGACCTTTGGATTTCCAGAATTTCAACAAACGGGTCAAATAATCGATTAACCCGTGGTGTAATCGATTTCATCAGTTTAAGCAAAATTTCCGTTTAAGTAAAATAATCGATTGCATTACATGGTAATCGATTAAGCCAGAGCAAGCCTAAATCTGGATAGTGTAGATTAATCGATTACAATCCACCGTAATCGATTAAGCCAGCGTAAGTGCAAAACATGATTTAAACTATATAATCGATTACAATGAGTGGTAATCGATTAAGCCAGAGTAACTGTATTTTCCAAACAAGCATGTAATCGATTACAATATCATGGTAATCGATTAAACCAGTCATAAGGCTAAATCCTAAGTATGTTGAGATTCATGTAATCGATTAATACGATGGAATAATCGATTAAAGTGTTCATTTTTGATTTTCCAGAAAACTTATGAACAAAATAATCGATTCATTCAATTCAATAATCGATTAAAGCAGTGCTAGGCTATTTTTCCAAAATATTTAGCTTTTTTTTTCAGTTTCAAATCAATTACTTAAAGACTTATATGATGCAATGCTTGTATGATGTATGAATGATATGTATTCAAAGCTTGGATCACCATGATGCTTTCTTTTCCTTTTACATTAAATCACAAGCTTCAATTTTCATTCCTTGAGCCATGTTGAAAGCCAAAACTTCCAAGTCTTGAACATTGCTTGATACTTCACTTAATTCTTCATGTTGCTCCCCCTCAATTCAACATTCATTGCATCTTGTTGGCATTTCTTGATATTCTCCTCTATTAGCTTCTTCTCAAGCAAGTCATAACCACCACGAGATAGTACATGGGGGCACTCATTAAATTTTTGGATTTCCTGTGCTTTTTTCCTTATTCCCTATGATGACATGTAAATAAAATTATGTTATTCGACTATATGCAATATCGTTTATAGGTAACGTAATTGAGTTGACCAATCAACAAATTGACATACTACCTGCCAAGTTGGTGTTTTTTGAGTAGCAACAAAGGCCTCCCAAGTTTGTGCATCTATACCATATTTCAGTTCAACTTCTTGTTGCGTTTCGCTTTCTGTGTTAGCATATATGTACTTAGTGGTTAACGAAGACTTGAATTGTCTCCATCTAGTGCTAACCCATGACAATACCTTCTTCTTGACTTTTTCTGCTTCTGGGATGACAAATTTTCCCTGCAATAATAGATAAAAAATACTAATTGTTACACAAGCAGCTAATGTTCACTTAACGGTAAATGTTTGAAACTTTTAATGTATTAATTTTACCATAATGTCGTCCCATATCAGGTTCTTCAACGATTCTGGAACGTCGTTCCAAGTAGAATGGATAATAGGTATTTTTTCTCTTGCAACAACTCCAAGATAGCTGTGGAATTTTTCCTTGTTTGGCCCACATGCCTTCCCACTTCCAGGATTTACATTAACCACCGGCCTATGTTGATCATTGTTTCTCACGACAAGGCTTCTTAGCCGGGTGGTTTGCCTACCTTTCTTGCTAATGGATTCAGATCGCTCATCTTCTGAATGTGGAGGGGATGGTGGAGCTGATTCCATCACTGAAAAAAAAACAAGTTTATCACATCAGTTATTTGTATTCGCTATTCGCACAAAAATGAAAACATGTTAATGTTGAAACAAATAATTTGGAAATTTATATGCAAGTAAATTCTTTACTTTGGCAAAAACCAGTTATGTATTTGTCTTCTCCCATAACCTTCTTCATGGTCATTTCGGTTGGCATGTTCATCATCAACATCGTTCTCTTCAACTATAGATGGCATTCTATTGGAGAAAGTAGACATTTCACAAATATCAAGGGCTACACCATCACCTAAATTATGATGTGTAGTTGTTGTTCGTCCCTGTAGAACCACTGAATATCGTGAGTCACACAGATCTTGGATGTAAAACACCTGTTTTGCTTGCTCTGCCATGATAAAGGGTTCGTCCTTGTAGCCGACCTTATCAAGTTCTATCAATGTAAAACCCATACGATCTTCATGAACACCCAGTATTTACATTAACCCACTTACACTTGAAAACCAGAACTCGGAATGCACTGTAATCAAGTTCCCATATGTCTTCAATTACACCAAAGTATGGCATGGACACGCGAATTGAGTTGTTATCAGATGCACCACAAAAGTGTTTTAAATCAGCGTCAACACTAACCCCACTATTTTGAACAATACTCTTATCATCTTGGGACTTAGTGTAGAAGGAATAGTTGTTGATATCAAAGCCCTTCCAAGTGGGTACACAACAACAAGATTCTTGCTTTGGGAGGATGGTATACCTAGAAAATACACAGTGAAGACTGCATATAATCTCATTTGCAGGGAACAGACAACAGCATGGCAAGCCTTTAAGGAATTATGGAAACTTAAAGTTCCTAGTAAAGTGTCTTGCTTTGCTTGGAGATTATTTAGGGACAGACTTCATACGACGCGAAACCTAATCAGAAGGAACGTGGTTATTGATGATCTATCATGCCCTTTTTGCAGGGCCTCTAATGAGGATGCGGCTCATTTGTTCTTCACCTGTGATAAAATCAGGCCGCTATGGTGGGAAACATTGTCCTGGATATGTATTCAAAGTGCCCCACCCCTACATCCGACTGAGCACTTCAGTCAACATTCTCTATATTTCCACATTGGGCTTTGTTCGCAGAGATGGCTGATCTGGTGGTTAGCTCTGACATGGGCTATATGGGGGCACAGAAACAACATCCTTTTACAAAATGGGAGTTTCAACAAGCAAAAGCTGATGGATGATGCTATTTTTTTCTGTTGGTGGTGGATTAAAAATCTGGAGAAAGGTTTCCACATGCCTTTCCATGTGGGGGCATGCAATCTCAGGGATATTTTTTGTAATCAGGGGAGGGCTTAAATTTCTCTCGCTTGTTTTGGGGGTGTTATGTCCATCCTTCCTTTGGCACTTTAATTCATTTCTTCTATGTATTAGACTGCCATAGGTTGGTTTTGATATCATGGACTGTCTATATTTTTCTTTTCTTGTATCTATACTCTTCTTCATATATATAATATATATTTTTGCCGATAAAAAAAAGGGACAGGTTGCCTACAAAGCTTCACTTATTGTTGTCAAAAGAACAACTGGTGAGCTTGTGTGGAAGACCACTTTGGATAACCATCCTACAACAATCATTACCATGTCTGGAACATACTATAACAACTTAGTACTATAATTGGAGTCCTTATATTTTAATCACTTTTTTCCTTATACGTAGTTTATTTCTTTCTACTTCCCTTTGTCAACTAAACTAATTAGTAGGGAATGAGATCGTATTAACCAAATCATAGTCATCTTGTGTCTAAAAACTTCTCTAATTACTTTTTGACTGCTTTAATTATGTTTGCTTGTGTTAGTGGTAATGTTCAGGTAAGTAAATATCGGTTTAGTCTGATTTTGAACACAATTGTACTCCAAATGATAGTGGGTACTTGATCTTATGTTGACAACATGTATAGGTACGTATGATGTATGACTGTAATTTCTTGTGTATTTCACTTAAATATTAATGAAAACTATGGCCAACAATATGGTTATTCAGAAAAATCGAAACTTGCGTTGTTTCTTTTCACCACTCTTCTCTTTCCATGCTATGGTTATGTTTTATGGTTTCATTGTTGGAATGAAATTTTAATAGTGAAGGAAATATTTGAGAATGGGAGAGATTAGAAAGTTCTGGAGGAAGAAATTACTGATACAAATGATCACTTTTTGATTTTTTGGATTGATTTGACTTCATACAAACTCTAAGACATGACCCATATGTATAGTAGTAGCCCCTCCTAAACCAATGATTAGGATTTTGCCAACATACACTTAATCTAATTGCTACAACTGATTCTCTAGAATTTTCTTCATGCATACAAAGTTACTCACATTCTAGAATATTTTACATACTACTATAATTATTTTCTAAATATATTGTTCTAGAAAATGTTTTTAGAATTTTAGCCTAATAGGTCTTCTAGAACTTTGGAGTTTCTTGTTAGACAAATAAAGTCCAAAATGAAGTTTACATTTCAACATTCATGTTTTTAGCTGTTTTCATTTAACAGTTTGAATATAACTTTTGAGATTGAAAAAAGAAGGCAGTAGAGTGTAAAAGCTAAAATCTCTGACACAATTGAGAGGAATGCAGAACAAAAGCCTTCTCTGGCTGTCTAATGCTTAAAAAACAGAGTGCAACAAGAATTTAGGATGCGATTGGTTTAAATGATGGAAATAGAGAGGACGGAAGTAGAAGAGAAATTTTTGAAGTAGATTATAAAAAGTGTGGGTCCTACAAAAATAAAAAGTTATCTCCAATATTATTTATTTATTCAAAAACAAACACAACCTTAGGAATGAGGCATCATCATCAAGGGCACTTAGATATTGAAGATGTTGGATTTATCAATGGAATGTGCCCAAAGGATGAGTCTTTGCAGTAAAATTGATGCTTGGGGCAATCTAAGACCATTTACCTGAGTAGTCTAAAATATGAAGGAAAAAACCAACATTGTAAAAAAATGTGTCCAGCTGTTTTAAATCATTAACTGGGATTTCTAAGCCACTATTGCCATAGAGTCCACCTGGCCGGCTAAGGTTGCCACCAGAAACCACCTCATACATTAAGAACTGCAAGCAGTGCACCTGTAGTGAAGACATAGGCTAAGCAACTATGATATCCACAAAATTACATATATCCACAAAACGAACTTGTAAATGAGCCCAAGCCAGGATATAGACAATACACATGAAGAAGAAATTATCATGCAAGGCCATATATAGTATGAATAAATTTATTGCTATAATTCACATGAATACATATGAATTTGCAATTTCACGCTGAAGACCTGTCTTTGAAAGAAGTAATCTAAGAAAAATAATTATTTTTTTTCAAAATCATAACATGTAAGAATGAATCTTCCTATATGCATGACCACAAAAATTAATGTTGTCCAACATTTCAAAATAAAGGCACACTTGAGCATCTTTATTTATTTTCTTCTATCACAGCATTAGTAACTAGTTAGTCCATATGCTAGTTCAACAAAACATCTATGTAGAATTGCATATAGCAGAGTTCAATGTATAGCATAGATTAAGTGCTCAAGGATATACAAAAGGCAGAATTACAAATACAAATGGCAGAATGTAGGCAACAAGACTATGAACTTATTTCAAGTAGAAGAAATGAAGAAGAAGAATATACTGTAGTGCCACATTTTTAATAGCTAATTTGATTCACGTTGTACTGCAACTGAAGTTATACTGACAAAGGAACCAACCAATACCATGTACACGATATCGTTTTTCTTTCAATAACAATGAAACATGAATACAATTGCTCACACAGTAATATAGTAGAGGGAAAAGCCACAAGTAAATTATCGCCTTCAATGAAAACCCGAATACGTCTACCTAATCATATAATGTTGTTGAACCCATGACTTACTTATAAGCTTATTCAAAAAGTAGCATTTTCCTTTTCCCACTGTGTTAATGATCCATAAATGTTTTTAAATTGAGGAATAATGGAATATTTATTAAGTTATTCATGCAAAAACAAGTATTTTTAGAAGTCCAGTACACCATATGGCATAACTAAATACAACGTATAATAGAGTAGAAAGGATTGGCTCTGACATTTTACCACAAACTGACACTTATATTCACTACATGCCTATTTTTTGGAAGTTGTTGACTATCTTCTGCCCATCTTTATCTTTATAACTAACAATGCGAGGGATATGACTCATATTTATCTTGGTCCCCATAATTCCCCAACTACAACTAGCTAGGTTGTACCTGGACCCAGTCTTCCTTTTTTGTGGGAGAGCATGTTGTCTCATTCTTGGGCCCCTTCACTAAATTTCTGCTTGATTTTTATTCACCATTGTTTGGGATTAGCTTAACTTACTTTATCAAGTGTCATGATTAGTGAGTGCTATATATCAACTTTTTAAGCATTACTCATTTAGGTTAGTAGTATTAAGAATGATATATTGACACCCCTTAATTACAAACACCTATTTGACACCTCTTATTTCTCTCTTTTCTTATCACATTATATAAATTACATACCTACAACAATGATATATAGATAGTCCTTCAATACAAAGACTCTTTTGATTCCCCTTATTTCTCTTCGTCTCTTTTTTTATTGCATCATATGACTTATTATATCCACTATTATTGAGTCTAGTTGACCAACTTTTTCTTGACAATAGAATCCGTTACAATTTAATTCTTGTCACATCACTGGTGATACAGTTAGTCATTAAATTCATGACATGGAAAGATGTTAGTCTTGACTATGGTTTGGTCCAATTTGAGTTTATCACTAACCTTTTAGTCTTATACCAGGCTGGTAAAACTGTAGTGACAACAATCCAACACAATGTGTACATGTAATTATATACGTGTAATAGTACTGGTACGTTAGATTGTTTGATATTGTGATAAACTTGTGACATGTTAGAAACCTACAAGTGCACATACCCAGCATGTCCAATGAGGAAGCACATGGAAACACCCTCACATGACCTAAGGGTTGTCATCACAATGCATGAGGAAAAGCATAACCATGATGTTCCTACAGCCTGTGGCAGTGGCAGCCATTCTGTTAACAAATGAATGCCAAACAATGCTACAAACCCCTAAACACTGCAACCACTACCGTAAGGCTGTTGACAATGATCCATCACAATGACAATTCCCTTCGATCATAACCAAAGATCACAAGCACCACCAGAAGGGCAATCGCCGTTCATTCTAGAGACGCTACAAAGTCCAGCAATTTATGGATTCTCATGGTATGGGTATCTAATGCAATCTTACATGAACCAGCAACAACTATATGACAATGTTTTCTCCTATAGGACCAAGGATGAGCCTAAATATGATAGATCATTGAGTCTCTACTATGCTGAAGCCTAAACATGAAAATTCATTGCAAATTTTGGAAATGGGGGACTACGATTTATTGGACAAGTAAGGTTCATTACATTCATCAGAATTATTGGTTTGTTTTGTTGTAAATTTTATACAGCCCCAACATTGGTATAGTATATGTATTTCACAACTGTTGTATCTTTTACACATGGTGTTGGTGAAATTTTTCATTACTTTCGGGTTGCAGCAATCATACATGTAGCTAGTCTGCATTAGTGAATGAATTTTCTTAGAATAATAACATTATAGGATAGGATATCAGCGTTTTAAATAGCAAAATTGTGAAACAATGCAAGCTTTTGTACTAGATGAACACAAAGGTAGAGAGGTAAACAACCAAATTAACCTGACCGAAAAAGAAAAATTTGAATGTGAGTATCATTTATGAATATATGTAAGAAAATGAGTAATAATTGTAGACAAAATTAACTATTGGAATAAGAAAAAACGTCACACCTGATCCAAATTCCAGAAAAAAGGACAATTTCTCATTTTGAATCCGTAAGTATCACCATATAAACTCAAGCATATGATACACACATTTGAAAATGTATCAAAACACAGATGTCCTCATATTCACAATATTAGGTGAACATGTCAAATTTTAATTATATGTTAAAAAACCAAACAACACATACAGAAACAAATGTAATTTGTGTTATATTTTTTCCCTATTTCGTTTACTTTCACCAAGTGATGCCTTGATAGACTCAAATAATACGTATTAGACCAATCAAGCAAAGGAAGAAATTGAAACTATTCAGGTTTTATTTAACAAAACATTAACCAATTGATGAAACATAACCATTTATTATCTACAACATGAAAATACAAAACTTAATTAAACTAACTGCAGTGCTGGATAAGCCATCACTCGTCCATACTCATAAGGAAAAACGCACACTACATTGCAAGTTAATTAATGATGGAGTTTCCCTGGAACAGATACAAAGAAAAAGAAAGAGACAATTAATTGATCATTTAAAAAGACCTAAGAGTAAAACACAACAAAGACAAGCAGATCCTATATGTGATGGCAAAGTCCAAACTCAGCAAAAGCACCCTATATGATGATCAATCCCCTCAAGAAATAGAGACACAACAATTGTTTTTGGGACACACATAAGATAGAGCCATGTATGAGAACATACAATGATAGAACCAAAAGATCAAAGAACAAAGGTTATGAAAGTCTTCTTTAGAAGTTCACACACAACCAGCTACTTAGAACACTTTTCAGTTTTCACACTTTACTTAATCTCCATCTATTCCTATTTTTTATTATTTGCTTCTCCCAGAACTAACTTGGTTTTGTTTCCCGTGGATGTAAGGACAAATTGCTCTTAAAGCACATGGGTGGGTGACTTAGGATGAATGGTGTTTATGGTGCAAACCTAGTTGGGATATCTCGTGAAATAAAAAAAATTTAAAACATATGAAAACTGATTCTACCTAGTTCAAACATTTCACACTAATGTCCAAAATATAGCACAGTGAGACTATACATATATATGTAGGACCTTAAAATATCAATGAATAAATTTGCACAAACACTTGACCCACAGAAACACAATACATATATATGCAGCACCTTACCAAAGACAAAAGATGGCACCTTTGTCGTGTCGTCCAACGGAGACAGCTGACTCCTTCTTTTCAGTAGAAAGGAATAGCCAAACAACCCAACTGCTTGGTCAATCTCACATATATCTTCGTTACACACGAGAGCCCAGCACGACAGAGTACCTTATGGGAGTGAGCAAGGTCACCACGGTGATAGACGGAGGTTACCAACACGAACAATTAATCCCACAAAAAACAGGGGAAGCTTAACTTAAGCGGAAATGAAAGAGTAGGGGTTAATGTTACGAAGAATGGAAGAGGTAATGGAGGCTAGGGCTGGACGACGTCTTCGAAGGTCATGGTCGATATTTACTTGACCAAGTCATTGCAAGTCAAGACGGTCCAAACATAATCCAAAACGACGTCGTTTTTCATTTAACTTGCTATTACAAAGACGGTTACACTAGAATCGACTTTGAAAAGTTGCAATTTATTACAAAAACACCACCACACAGCTTGACGACGGGTTTGATGGAACCGTTTTTAAATGGCTGTCGTAAAAGTCATTCTAAGACGGTTTTTGCGAAACCGTCTTAGAATAGTTATATTTATTTAAAAAATGTCACCGCGTGTGTTTTTAAGACGGTTAGTTAACAACCGACGTAGAATCGTTGTCGTAAAAAGTAGTTTTTGTAGTAGTGAGTCTTTGTTTGATTTTTCCACAATCCTCAAAAGAGTACAACATATAGGAGAACTAATTGCAGGAATAATTACTTTGGATTATTGCGTAGATATTCAAATGAAGTAGAACATATATGATAATATTAAGTACACACACGTTTAAAACAAAACGTTGATGATTAAAGCACAATGACGAGGATTAACTCCAGAATTTGAAGACATTTCATTTTGGAGTTGGTACGAAACGCATTCACATCAAAGACTTTGAGGAAAAATCGTGTTCTTGGGATAGACAGGTTGGACTGCAAAATGGTTCCAATGGTAGCAATCAGCTTCCTCGAGGAATTATGCCACCCATTGAAACTATCTCAGCATACGCTGCTGGTTCATTGTTACGTATACCCTCAAATGATATTGGCACTGATGAATTCAATATGACCATCACAAACTGCACAATTATGTTCACAATGTAGACAAAAAAGTCACAATAAAGACCACGTACATATATAATAGCCATAAAATATGAAAATTTTAAAAAATTCTTAGATAATAATCTGTGAGGTCTTTCTTACGTAACTTTTAATATGACTGATCGTACTTTTAATATGATATTTTTTCTTAATTATATCTTTTCTACAATATTCTCAAGTCTCATCTCAAAATCTTATTTGAAGAATTTGATTTCAGTTAATATTACTTAATTAAATAATTGTAATGTTGGTAAATTTGAATTTTAACAGGTGCTCATTCAATTTTAATTTTTAAAACATGTGAAGTAGTGCCAAAAACATGTAAAAAAATTGTGTTCAAATGTTATTTTAGAAGTGATTGAGATTAGTTTTACTGTCGCAAATATGAACAAGAAACACGTTTCTATGACACTAATTTTTTATATTATTTTCACAGTTTTCTTTTTTATGGTTCAAAAGGAAATGTATAAAATTAAAGTTGAATGGAAAAATATCAGCTTTGAGTAGATAAATGAATAATATATTTGTAACATATTGTTACGTAAGAATTAATGGGGGTTAATATTATATTGACTAAATAACAAATTAATAAATAGAAAAAGTAATAAGGATTACAGTTTTCAATTTTTCATTGAACACGAATCGTTATGTTTCGCAATTTTGAAAAACAAATAATAGTGGTGTTGGTGCTGGTGTCCCACACGATTTAAAGGATATGAGCCTACTTCCTTCGAAGTGCAACTTATAACATACCACTTTTTCCACTATCCACTCCTTTTTTCACATGTGATACAGACAAAGGAATAAATTGGAAGAATCTTAGAGTGCGTTTTATCCCTAAAATTATTTTCTCACATCTATATTTTGATATAAAAATTATGATTAAAATAAATTATGTATATTTAATCATATTTCACGGTTTAAAATCAATATTACTAAAAAGTCATTGTTAAAACAAACACTCGTTTTTTTTCTTCATTATTTTAATTTGTTCTTCGGGCCATCTCTATCAGTTTTTTTTTTTTTATATAATTAAGAACTGATAATTTGTATGACAGTGACAAATTAAGATCGAACAGTTTATGAATGCAATCTTCCCCGTATATGTGGCCGTATCAAAGCTTCCAACTAGCCAAGTTTGGTCCCAAATTTCATGATAATGAGTAACAAAACCAATGATCGTAATTAAACTTGTATATGAATTTTCACTCAAAATTCTCATAATTCTTAGAACAAGGGGTAGATATGTAAGAATGGAAGGAAAGAAGAATGATGTGATAGAAAAGAAAAATTATAAAAAGAGCTCTAGAAATATCAAGTGCAATTGTGTGAAAAGTTTTCGAGATAGCAGATGAAAAACTGCACCATTGTGAGAGAAGGCGTCATCAGTTGCTTACCGACATGAAAAGCACGTATACACGTCTGAAATCTGAATATCATACCCTCAAATTCTGTCGAATTTAAAGGTGGTTCCAAATTCCAATTTAGTATATAACTCGGATTCAGATTCGCTTAGCTTTTTCTTTTTTCTTTTTTTGTTGCTGGATTAGCTTAGCTTAGATATAAATGAATTTGTTGAGTTAAATTATCTATAGCAGGAGAAAGCTATTCATTTAATCGACTAACTCAATTGCATCTAAACTTACCAGAAGATAATCAACCATCAATCAACATTTGTATCTTCATCATGCTCTAGCAACCAAAAATAAAATAAAACAAACGGAGTGCATAATTTGTGTCAACCCCAACAAGGATATTCTTATATATACAGGTATGGGATGAGTGTGTACGTAATTCAATATTATTTTGAAAATTATGATCAATTCTTAAAAAACTCTAAAAAAGATAAGTAATAAATTAAGACGATAAAAAAATTGTTCCTGAAGACAGATCATGTGATCACAAATCTACTTGACAAAGAACTGAAAGGGAGTCAATTAGGGTTTACGATCACCTTTTCAGGTTTGCCTATGATTGTAGAGACAGCAGTGGTGGCTTCAGAAAAGACAGGGTTGGTGTCAACTCCATCTAAGTTAAGGTTGGTGGTGATGTAAAGGCAAGGCATGTTCCTCTTTTTCTGAGCTAGCTAGAGTTTATTCAAAAGTTGGAACCTGACCAAGTTTGTTGGTTATTGTATTACAAGTTCCAATTCATGGCACAATCTCACTTTGTATGTGTGTGTGTTTATATATATATATATATATATATATATATATATATATATATATATATATATATATATATATATATATATATATATATATATATATATATATATATATATATATATATATATATGCAAGGGGTAGCTGAGAGCTGTAGCTTTTCAATGTCATGGCCGCAATTACACTCCATTTTCATTTTGCATGTTATTGTTTTTCCATTCCCCATTCATCTCGTTTTACATGCCACATTAATGATCAGTCAATTCTAGCACAATATAATATATACTTTACTATTTTTAAGATTGTGAAATTCCTTTTTAAGCAATGACAATAGTTACATCTATTTTTAATAATATTTTTTAAAAATATCTGTATTTAAAATAATGTTATATTTTTTCTATAATTTAACATTTTTTAATGATATTTGAATTTCTTTTGTTTTTACTTCCTATCATCATTTTAAAAATAAATCAAGATTTTTAATATTAAAATATATCAATAACTATATATTAATAAAGTAATTTTTTTTTATATTGACAGTCAATAAAAAACATTATTAACATGAATCTATATATAATCACATGACTTTTTACTTTCGAAATTACTTATTGCAATTTAAAGTACTTTATAGATGACAAATTATATCTTAAAAAAGAATCCTAGACCGTACGAATTTCTTTCGATGAAAACTATATTATAAGTGAAATCTTTAATTTTTTTATTTTTCTTTAATTTTTATTTAATCAATATCAATATCAATAATATATACAACTACCACTAACTACAATAATGTTTTTTGGTGTCGAACAATATCATAAAAGTGGTACGTACCGATTACCGACATTCTAACATTTTCACACCTGCTTACTTTCTAAATAAAGTTGTTTATTTATTACTAATTAGTTTTGTTAAGCAGTCAAATTAATGCTAAGCTTTATGTCTGAAAGTGTTAAGGTTTATTTGTATAAGTAATCAATTAAGTCACCAATTCCTAATATTAGTAAATCAATTAATAATATTTTTTCACTATAATTTATGCTAATTAAAAATATATTAACTAAATATTATATTTTTCTAAAAAAAAATCTTGTTTTGAATTTTTTTGTCACGAATCAGAGCTAATCGAATGTTTATGAATTAATCTTGTTTATGATACATATTTGTCGTTTATCCAAAAAAAATTAAAATTTTTTAACCGTTTCCATTAAATATATATACATATGTGTGTATTATAAAAATT
>PYAF01005117.1:395714-429866 GCA_007407185.1 Glycine tomentella | reverse complement strand
TAGAATTAATATATTAAGTTTAAAAACGTTTCTTTGATAAAATTAATTGTAGTTAAATTATTCCGTTAGTTCTCATAATTTAGTTAAACTATTAAATAAATTCTTATAATTTTTTATTGAAATCTTCGTAGTTTTACAAAATGTAAATATATCTTTTATTATTAACCCCTCAAAAAGAATCTTTACTTACTAACAATGATTCATGTTTTCATTAACTTTTATTGAATTATAAAAACTTATTTAAAAACTAAAATACAAATCATGGGTGTCGAATATATATGATTAGAACCATATATATAAATGGGTGTTTTTAAATAATACCTGTAGTTTAATAAAAGTTAACATTTAACAATAGTTACCAGGGAGTGACCTTTTTACGAAATTATGGACTAGTGAGTGTTGTGTTGCTTATTCTCTATTTTAAGAATGATTTTGCAATCATTGATATATAGGAGAATTGTCTACAGTTTAAATTGTTACTTATGTTTAGGGAACATTTTCCCAATTGTTGTTAAGAAATATGTCACGTGGTTAGAAAATGGATACCTATTCTATATGTTGAGGATCGGTTTTTCAATATATAATAGTTCTGCCAAAAGTAAAAATATGATCTTTTACATAAAAACCAAGCAACTTTAAACAATCAAACAAGTTTTTTTTTTATATTTAATATTATTTAAAAATTTGAATTGTTAGTCAATATGCTTTGGTGGGGGGTACTGCACCTACCCCACCACCAAGCATTTCCAAACATCTTAATGTGAATGAATATCCGAAAGAAATAAGGGGCTTAATTTTATTTTCTTGCTAAATTTTTTATTTGAAGCAAAGATGTCAATCTTCTAGAAAATGCACTTCATGTGGACGATATGACTTGGATAATTAGAATATTTTAATGGTAAATTTCAAATTGGTATTTTAGACTATTTTTTGGTAAATTCTATATTATCACATGGGATTGAAAATCTCTCAAGATTTATTCCATTTTTTTTTCTTTAATGATATATATCATTTTGAGATTTTAGAAGGAAAAAATTATTCTTGTTTGAACACCATACAAATCTTCTTTTACAAAAATTCATTCATTTATTCATGGTGAAGATCTATTTACTTCTTTTATTAGGAGAGCCAATAAAAATCAAATCTTGAACTCAAAATTTTTACTCCACATCGACATCTAGCACTGAAAATAAATATTTTATGTTTCGTTCGTATTTCGTAATGGTAGGTAAGCCTAAGAAAACACTCACATGGTGCTTCAATTCTGTTTTTAATTATCATCCTCAATAGAACCCAAACAATATTGGCATGTGTCAGTATCACTTCCCTATTAACTATAGCCTCGTTTGAGGAATATGTGAAGAAATAAATATGTTTTTACACCTAAAGGAAAAAAAAAAAACATTTCATATATATTGACGAGAGATTGAGAAACTAGGGAATACGAGATATGTACGTAACTCTCATCAGTTAACCAAAACAATCAGATTCTTTCACAACATTCAATACCATTTCTATTTGCTTTTTTCTTTTTATGTATAAATAATTAATTTTTTTCTTTTCTATAGTAGTAGAAATGTAAAAACACTTCCATTTTAGAAAATATAATTAGTTGAAGATAAAATAATGTAACTTTACAATTAAGTTTTTATTTAGACCGTTGAAGAGAGATTGGAGTAATATCTTGTTAACTCTTAAATATGGTGGGAAATATATTTCAAGAATTGCAACTTTACAAGTTGCTATGTCAATGTGTGCTATGTGGGTGTGATTCCATCTATAATGCTTCATTTCTTATTGCTGTTGGCAGAGTGCAGATACTACAATTTGTAAACGGACTAGTTGCCGGTAGCCTTTGTCTGTTTGGTTTCCCTGTACATGCATGGCTATATGACCCACCAAAATTATCAATGCATAACGCAACAAACTAGTCATTGTTCAAAATATTAAAACAAAAATAAAACGTTTATCACATGGTAGATCTAAATTATTGATTTAAGTTGATGATATTTTTTGTCCCTAGATTTTCTTAAAATAATATTTTTGTTTTAGTCCTCAGTTTTTGAAACATTAATAATTTGTCCCAACTATTAAAATATTAATTAGTTATACTTCCTCTATTTTTGGAATATTCGATTTTTGGCCCTTGTATAGAAGAAAAATGCCAGCTTTAAAGACTGAGTTTGAGTATTTTTAAATTACAAGGACAATTTTTTTTTTTTACAAAAATATTCTACCTTTCATTTTCCCATGGTAAGAAAAAAAAGTGTTAGCTTTATAGACTGAAGTTTGTATATTTTAAAATATAGAGTATAAAATTATTAATTTTGAAAGTCGGAGACAACTAAAATTTAAAAAAAAGCACTAAAACCATCATTAATCGGTTAATCCTTTAAACAAGCTGCATGCTCTTACCATTCATACTCGAAAATAAGGCTATCTTAGCTTTTTTTAGTTAGAGTATGAACTCCTCAGGCTGATTCTGTTATTAATTTTCTTTTGAAAAAACATATATTTTCCGTTTACATAATAATATATATACAATTGAAGTTAACTTGCAATTAGTGACGTATTAGATAATCAGATTAAAACTGTATTACATTGAATCATTGACCATTATTAGTTAGAATTCTAAAGCCACACGGGTGAGAGAAAAAAGGAGTGGTGCTCTGCCAATTCCTGTTGTAAGCATAGTGGTGGATGTTGGAATTAATTGCAATATGAGCAGCAACGACCTCTTTGTGGGTTATATAAACTTTTGTATTCTTCTTTTAAGAAATGAGAATCAAAGAAAAAAAAACTAAGATTCTCTTTGTTTCAAAATTAAAGTAAATTACCAACATCAACAAAAGATATAAAAAGTCAAATCATGTTGTTGTTGTAAGGTTGATATAATTTACATTTTCGTTAAAGTATAATTCACTCTTAATATAACTCTTAAAATAAAAGTACATAAATTTATTACATATGATTAATAAGAAAAACTTATTATATATATATATATATTGTTATGGATTGTATAAATGGACTTAGTGATAAGGCTCATTAAGGAATCGTGGATTGTTGATCCTAACTGAAAATAGATCGTGGACCTTGTCAACTGTAGAAATCGTGATACCGAGCGGTTAGAGATTTCGGCCATGATTATCTGAAAAAATCTACAACTAAAAGGTAAGGGCTATATAAATAAGGGATACTTGTAGAGGAAAAGGTACGCACATTCTCGTTCTCCCTCATTTCCATTCACACTGTGCACACACCTCACCCCACTGGTTGAGTATTGCTTTGTGCATAGTGATAATCTTCTGAAGGTATTTCTGCCATACAAATACCTTAAGAGAGAGCTTGATCAACATTAAATTACCAGCATCCTTGCTGGACATTTCTTTTCACAAAACAATAGAACATTGGCGCCGTCTGTGGGGAAGGTAAACTTCAAATCCCACGATTCATGATGGTTAACACCAGAAGCAACCAGTCTCTACCACCATGTTCTGATGCGCTGGGAAGAGGAGAATTACCACCTGGCAATCAGAACACGGTTTACCATGAAGATGTGCACGTGACTGATGCAGTTTCATACTTAGCCTCGTCTCCTGCTCTCACGAGACAAGTAATTCGTGATGCTCATCAACCGAACCCGGTTCATCATCCAGTGGCTATGGTGGCCCACGAACCGTAACCGGTTGAACGATTAGTAAGCAACGTTCTCAGTTCGATCCTAGCTCGAATTGAGAGTATGGAGAAAAGATATGCTCTTCAAAGGTAGGAGGACATTAGAAACATCACGTTCCAAATAGAGGAACAAAAGTAGGAGTGGAAACGTGAGGAGGAACAACGCATACAACGTATGGAACAACGTCTCAGGAATGTGGTGACCTCGGATATAACGAGAATCATGCAGCTAGGAACGAGATGAGTCTCTAGGTCCATCAGGTCCTGGTTATTCCCGCGAATTATCCCGGTAATTCTGAAGAACCGGTTAGCCGATTTGATATTGGTGGATCATCTCAAGTGAACCTTCGAAATGAAAACCCAGTGCGTCACGGCAATAACGTGAAGAATGCACAACCGGTAGTTCCGAATCAACCAATCAATCTCGGGGTGAAGCAGTCAACATTCCAGACCCGGATGGAAGACCAGAATCTTGTTGTTGAAGCTACATCCTGACTGAGGAGGGAATGAGGAGTATATCGGAGGAAATACAATAGAGGACAACACAACAATAGCCCTTTAACTGACGAGATAGTTAATGCCCAGTATTTAGATGATTTTGATGGTTCCTTTATGTCAAAATACGATGGAACCCAGGATCCGTAGGTGCACATCGATGAATTCGATATGCAGATGTGTGTTCGAGGAATCGACGAGCCTATAATCTCTCGAATCTTTGTCACTACTTTGACGGGAGCCGCCCAAACATGGTTCCATACCTTGCCACCGCGGTCGATTCAAAACTTTGAAGATTTTGGCCAGAGGTTTTTGTTGAATTTTGTGACCAGCAAAAAACAACCAAAGTCCGAGTTCACACTTGGTAAGATACGGCAACAACCCGGAGAAACATTAGAGTTATCTGGACCGTTTTAAAAAAGCAGTGTTGCAAGTACAAGGATTAGAGGAGCAAGTTCATGTTTACCGCATTTCAGCTGGGTTCAATGGATCATCCCGATTTGCGAAATCCATATATAAAGACCCGATGAAGTCATTGATGGAGTTTGGAGCACAGTCGAAAAAGTACTTGGAGTTGGAGCAAATGGAAATCGCGAATGCAACGGGCAGAGAGAAGGAAAGGAGCCTCAGAAGGAGGAGCCCATTGCCTCGGGGCCGACAACACCCGAGAAATCCAAATCAAGGAAGGAATACAGAGTCTAAATTCAAGCCGGGGAAGTGTGAAAACAAGTATGAAAATACACGCCACTGAATGTATCCAGGTCACAAGTTTGGAGGGAGGTGGCATTGACAGACATGAAGCAGGTGGAGCGTCCTCGTCCATTGTACAACAAGGCCGGGGTGGATAAATCTCGGTTCTGTGAATTTCATAATGGACTAGGACACACCATTGACCATTGTTGGGATCTTTGAGACGCTATTGAAAAATTTGTCAAAGAAGGTAGATTGAGGCAGTATGTGATAAAGACCCAGGGTTGTAGGAACAAGTGCAAGGGAGAAGAAGCCCAACCCGGGAAGGAAAAGGAAGACAAGAAGAAAAGACATAACGATGATGACGAGTTCCAGGAACCGGAATTCGAATGTAATGTTCTATCTGGAGCCCTGGGAGGAGGAGGAGATACTGCCAATTAGAAACGAAAGTACTTGAAATAAATTCTTTCAGTAAGAGAGCAGCCAAAGTTTAAGGGGAAAGCTGGTAAGCCGGAACCTCCCATTTTATATTTTACAAAGGAGGACATGGAAGATGTAGTGCCGGTTCACGAGGATGGCCTGGTAATTGCTAGAACGCTAGCCAATTGTCGAGTCAAAAGAATGTTTGTAGACAATGGCAGCTCTGCAGACATCATCTTATGGAGTGCGTTCAAAAAGATGAACTTGGGCGAGGAGGACTTGAAGTCGTGTAAGACGATGTTGATAGGCTTCAATGGAGGAAATACCAGTCTTAAAGGCTCTATTGATTTGCAGATGACATTAGGAACCAAGGATGCGTTCAAGTCGGAGAAAGTCAGGTTTGTTATGGCCGACTTCCCCTCACAGTACAATATTATCTTGGGAAGACCAACTATCCATAAATGGGATATGTTAATGTCTACCAAACATCAGAAGATAAAATTTGTAGGGAACAAGGATCAGGTAGTGACAATTCGCGGGGACCAAAAAGAATCCCGACAATGTCATTACAACACTATTACAAAAAGCGAAGGCAGCCCATCTTCACCATCTCGGATATGCCAGGGGGATCAAGTATGCCGGGAAATAGCGAAACGACAGTCGGGAAAACCAATAAACATGGTTGAGCTCGACATGAGGGAGAGTTCTGAAGAATGGAGACCAAAACCAGCTGAAGATGTGGAAGAAGTGAAGATCGGGAACCAATCGTGTCAAATCACTAAGATTGTAAAAATGATGGAGGCAAACATCAAGATACAACTCACGGAATGTCTCAGAAGGAACTGGGATGTATTCGCTTGGAAAGCATCGGAGATAGTGGGCATATATCCGACATTTTGTTGCCACAAATTATCCATGTACCCCGGATCTAAGCCGATCCAACAAAAAAAATGGAAGCTCGGTCCCGAAAGAACTCAAGCATTGGCCTCACACATGAAAGAGTTGTTAGAAGTCGGGTTTTTACGAGAGATTCAATACACCACATGGTTATCCAATGTAGTTATGGTCTGGAAATCTAACGGGAAATGGAGAGTATGTACGGATTACACCAATTTAAACAAGGTGTGTCCTAAGGACGCCTATCCAATGCCGAATATCAACCAACTCGTGGATAAATTGTCCGGGTTCCGGTTACTGTCGTTTATGGACGCTTACTCGAGATATAATCAGATAGCCATGTACCCGACGGATCAGGAGAAAATGACTTTTATAGGCGACAAGGAAAATTATTGTTATAATGTAATGCCTTTTGGGTTGAAGAATGCAGGTGCCCCACACCAAAGGATAATGAATAAGGTCTTTGAACCCCAACTCGGTCGAAATATCGAAGTTTACATTGATGATATGATCATAAAAATGGCCAATCTGGCTGACCATATAAAAGATTTGGAGGAAACCTTTGGCAGATTAAGGGAATATAATATTCGCTTAAATCCGCTTAAATGTTCGTTTGGAGTCTCAGCCGGGAAATTCCTGGGTTTCATGTTAACCCATAGAGGAATAGAAGCAAACCAGGATAAGTGTAAGGCCATGTTGGACATGCAATTTCCAACAAATAAGAGGGAGATTCAGCAACTGACGGGAAGATTGGCTACTTTAACGCGTTTCCTTCCGAAATCAACAGAGAAGGCACTCCCTTTCTTTAAGCTACTAAAGAAAGAAGACTTGGTTGGGTGGAACTCGAAGTGCGAGGCTGCATTAACCAAAGTAAAGAGATGTTTGGCCTCCCTGCTTGTGTTGTCGAAACCAGAGCCCGGAGAGATATTAATTTTGTACTTATCGGTGGGAGATGAAGCGGTCAGTGCAGTATTGGTAAGGGAAGCCTCTAAAACGCCAAAACCTGTATATTTTGTAAGCCGGACCCTCCAAGACTCCGAGTTACGATACCAAAAGTTGGAGAAGGTGGCTTTTGCCCTCCTAGTAGCCACAAAAAAGCTTCGCCCGTACTTCCAAAGCCATACTATCATTGTCAGAACCAATAAGCCAATTCGACAAGTAATACACAAGCCAGACTTGACTTTAAGGATGATAAACTGGGCGATACAATTGTCAAAGTTCAATTTGAAATAGGAAGCCTGACATGCTATTAAGTCCCAAGCCTTGGAAAATTTCATAATGGATCTAACCCCGGTTAGTGGAGATATGGAGAACTGTTGGAAGTTGTACGTTGACGAATCGTCCAACATGAAGGGAAGCGAAGCCGGGGTCATAATTGAAAATCCAGAAGGGGTGTCTATTGAGCAATCACTTCAATTAAATTTCCCAACATCGAATAACCAGGCTGAGTATGAAGCACTAATAGCCGGGTTATTACAGGCGAGGGAACAAGGAGCAAAGAAAATAAAGGTGTTCACCGAGTCTCAGCTTGTCACAACCCAGATCGAAGAGCGATACCAAGTGAAGGGGCTGTTGTTGGCTAAATATTTGGCTGAGGTGAAGGAAATCATTCTTGATTTGGACGAAGTAATGGTGAAGCCATATCCCCAGAGAAGAAAACGCAAGGGCCGACATCCTGTCAAAATTAGCAAGTACAAAGAGCCCAGGTAACCACCAGACTGTGATTCAGCAGGAGATCTCTACACCAACCTGCGAGATGATAATCTCGATCGCGAAAGATTGGAGGCGGCCGATGATTGAGTACCTGGAAATAGATATATTGTCGGACGACGCGATGGAGGCCAACAAACTAGTACGTGATGCAACCATGTACACAATAGTGGATGATGAACTCTACCGTAGAGGACTACATACCCCGATGCTGGTTTGTTTGAAACCCGATAGAGTTGAATACGTACTGACCGAGATACATGAAGGCATTAATGGCCAACATATGGACGCTAAAGCATTAGTGAGAAAGGCTTTGCGAGCCGAATATTATTGGCTGACAATGGAAGCTGACTCAGCAAGTCACGTGAGAAAATGCGAAAGTTGTCAGAAACATGCTAGGATGTTGTGGCCTCCTCCCGCCGAGTTGCAGTTTATTTCAGCACCATGACCTTTTTTAAATAGGGAGTGGATTTGTTAAGGCCATTCAAAGCAGCAACAGGGTAGTTAAAATGGTTAATAGTGGCAGTAAATTACTTCACCAAGTGGATCGAGGCTGAACCTCTTGCCACCATTACGTCGGCTCGAGTGTAGAGATTCTTTGAACGAAACATTATTTTCAGGTTCGGGATCCCAGGTGAGATTGTAACCGATAATGGAATGCAATTCACTGATAGACGTTTTCAAGAAATGATGGTCGGGTTCCAAATCAAGCACCACTTTGCTTTAGTAGAGCATCCGCAATCTAACGGACAAGCCGAAGCAGCAAACAAAGTAATTATTGAAGGATTGCGAAAGCGGATGCACGATGTCGGCTCGAGTTGGGTGGAGCAAATTTATTGTGTATTGTGGGGACACAGAACCACAATTCAAACATCCACTAAGGAAATCCCATTTCGAATGACCTATGGCTGCGAAGCCATGATACCAGTGGAATTTGGTCAGTTATCTTGGAGATGCAGCCATGTACTGTAGAAAGGTGAAGAAGAGAATAATGAGGCTCTGGCCATCGAGTTGAATCTGACAGACAAGATCCGAGTTGAGGCTTATGTCCGGGATCTGCTAGCAAAACAGCGAGCAGCCGTGAAGTATAATAAGAAAGTGAAACTGAGATGTTTTGAGCAAGGTGACTTAGTACTTCGTAGGGCGGATATCGGAAATAAAAATGCTCGAGAGGGGAAGCTAGCAACTAACTGGGAGGGACCATACCGGATTGCACAGAAACTCGAACAAGGAGCTTTCATGTTGGAAACCCTTGATGAAACGGCTATCAAACGAACTTGGAACACGGACAAGTTGAGGATATATTACAGTTAGTTCCAGGTTAGATGGAAAGAGCAATAAGCCATATGGCAAAAGAAGAATTTGTTTTCCGTGTTGGAATTAACAATGTAATGTGATTCATGTGTTTCTCTTTTATTGAGAGTATGAGTCGAGATACATAAGTTGTCAACCTCAGTCTCATATGATTCTCTTTCATTGAGATCATGAATCGTTTTGTAATCCAATTGATTAATCATTTATGAAATCTCTATTTTCCCTTGATGGAACGAACAATTTCATTTATAACTTGTGTTTCGAGAGTATGAATCGCGGTGCAATAAAGCTTTCAACCCGGAATTCATATTGTTCTCTTTCATTGGAATCATGAGTTGTCATTTAATTCGATTGTTAATCGTTTTATGTAAGTTATATCAACCAATAAGGTATATTGATCTTTACGAAGAGATCGCGAACTTATTTGGATAAAGTTGCTTACAAGTTAATAAAATTACGAGGTATTGTGATTAATCCCGACAACTAACGACACGTTATTCTAACCCTGATTAGGTTGAAATGTAGGACCATTGATGATATGAGTTAATGTCCACATGTAGCACGTTAATCGTTGTTAGGATCAAGTCCGGGTAAGACTACCTGAATGTATCACAGAACAATCTGTGTTATAAATAATTGGTTGTTGACACTAAATGAATATTTATTTAACATACGTAAGATGTTACTTTTGGCCGAAAGTTAGGATAAGAATCTGGATTGGTACGGGTTCACATGTAAACAAATTATCAAAATATCACGTGAATTTCAAGTAAAATTGACAATGTTTTAAAGACAAAGTTTTGGAAACAGTAAAAGAGAAATTACAAGACATCAAACCGGCATCCCGACCCTTCACACACTTATGTCTTCGGGGTTTGAGCTTGAATGGTAGAAGTCACCTATTCCTCATGCGGCAGATCCTCATCCATCGGGATGATTGAATCTTCACAAGGGGATGAAGGGACCAGTTTGTCGCCATCCACATAGGCTTTAAAGTGCACGCTTGTGGTATTCAGCTCAAGCCCCGAGTTCAGACAACATATTTGGTCCAGTGCGTTGTTGAAAGATTCCTCCGACGTCACAGCCAAGACTCCCTTCATCTTGGCAGCCTCCACCTCGGCCTTATGCAGTGATACAGCCTCCTCGCACTCCTGTTGGGATTTTTCCAAAGTAATCTTCAATTCATTAAAGTCCCCAGTCATGAGTGCATGCTTCTTCCGGGTCGTTTCCAAAGCTAACTGGGCACCCTCAGTGGCATCCAACGTAGCTTGGAGTTCTTGGCGGAGGGAGGCTGTGATATCCTGCGAGGCAAGAAGCTCTTGATGGTTTTTTAGAGTCTTTTCCCGTGATGTGTGGAACTCATCCAGTAGCTTGTCTTGCCTAGCCTTCAAAGTGGCTAAACTTTGAACCAAGGCGGCACACTTCAAGCCATTTTCTTGGATGACACTAAGCTCTTTCAGGTCATCATGGGAAAGAGAGCTCAAATCTGAGAAGCGCTTCGGAGCCTTGACAACACGAACCACTTCCTCATCAACTTCTTTCTCCCAAAGGTGGCTCGGTCCGGAAGCTGTGGCCGAAGAAGGAACAGTAGAAGTGCAGAGTGGAGGGGGAGGTTGGGAAGAAGCAGTTCTCGGTGCCGCAGAAGGTGCCAGGGTGCTTTGATTTGTTAGGGTCACCTCCAACTGAGCCACATCTGCGGTCTTTTGTTTTTTCTTTTTACCTCTCCCAACGTAGCTAAGATAACCTAGCTGCGGTCTCTTACCCGGGTTAGCATGCTTCGTGGGCGGCTGTTTCGGCTTGGTAGCGGGTGTTGGCTGGAACAACCGTCAAAGCAGCAGAATCTGCAACTGGGGCCGCATCAGATGCAATTGGAGCCGGAGCAACGGGTTGTGGTCCTATATTATCAGTTGCAAATGGAAATAAAATAGTTAGAGTAGAGTAAATTAAGTATCACAAATCAAAGTCAGATATGTTCATACTTAATCCAATGGAGAACCCGGAATGGTATTCATGGATATAGGAAGCAATATTTAGCAATCTGTGTGCTTCCCTATATGCCTCAATCCGAGTCACTGATGAAGCGTCGGAATCTGATAGATCCGTTTCTTCGAAATGGCAAGAGGATTATGGAAATTCGTGATGAGTGTGGGTCCAATAGAGTGGAAACTTCCACTCTACATCCTGGGATTCCAGAGAAGAAAGAAAGAAAGTTTGTTTGTCGGGTTCGACAATAACATTGAAGTATTTGCTTTTGAAGTGCTTGAATGATTCTGTAAAGACTGTGAATAGCTTACGGTCCGAATGACCCCGGATGGAGTCCATCCTTTTTTGTTGGGAGGTTCCCTACCCGTCCTAGCGGTTTGTACAGTAAAATAATAAAAGAAAAGACAGACTGTATAAGGCATTCCTAAATGCTGACAGAAAAGTTCAAAGGATTGAATGAAACCCTAGCTGTTGGGATGAAGTTGGGAGGGAGCTAAGTTCAAATGGTTTAGGACTTGCATTTGGAAATCTGAAAACAGAAAGCGAATACCTAAGCGGGTAGTTACATCTTTATAAAAAAAGAAGTTGCGTTCATCTCCTTCCCAGAAAGAACAGATGGGCGCATTCGGGTTAGGGGCGCGGATGCAGAAACCATCTTGATTTCCAACCGGGAGCGCAACAATGCTCCCCGAGTCTAAATCAGAATGGGTACGTAAGACTTCTTGGGTGACCCATGGAAATTTGCTAACTAAAGCGGAAGAAGGAAGGTTAGACTGTGACCTAGCAGATTGCGATTCAACAACTAATTTTGATGAGGATGTGTCCATAATTACCTACGACAAGAAAAAAAAAATAGAAGGTCATAGTTAGTAAAGCAACGACATACTTGGAGAAATATCGAGTATGCGAGGTGGGGAAGGATCATCTGGGATGACGATAACATCCTCAGGCTTCTCGGCATCTAGGCCGAGGATAGGAGGACCACTCGGTCCCATAAACTTAATCTGCCGAGAAGGGATCGTATCGAGTTTCGAAGGAAGGTTTTGTGATAGAATTTATCTGTTTTATAGCTGATTGCGGGTTTCACAATTCAGGATTTGGAGACAGAATACTTTCAAAGGAAGGTGTATTGTTAAATTGATGTTCACTATCATGTAAAAGAGGCTTGTTTGTAGAAGTTCTGGTTTTAGATGCTTTGATTTTCGATGTCCCACCAGTATGTGAGCGAAACTGGGCTTTTTCCCTTTGAACTTTTTCCTTTTCTTCTTCAGTAAGGGGAATACCGAAGAGCCAATACCTAGTCATGGGGGGAACAGTTTTGCGTAATTCCGCTTCTTCCTCAGGGGAAAGTTTCATTGTGAATGAGGAGGGTAAGAGTTGCAAGGAGGATTTACAGGAAAAAGTAATGTAGGTAGTCAAAGTTTAGGTTCAGGTATGAACGAAAATGACAGACCAGAAACAGAATGACCCAAAAACATAAACAAAACCCAGAAGAAAGTAGAAACAAAGTGAAAATTACAAGGATGATGCACGAATACAATGATGACGAAAGGGGAGAATAAAATTATAATCTACGATGGAATTGCAAACTAAAGAAAGAAGTTTATGGCAAAGAAGATACCTGGTGGGAGAGAAGTCTCGAAAGAGTTTGGTGGCAAAAAGTGAAGGAGAGAACTCACAATCGCAGAAAGTGCAGAAGAAGCTTGAGAGGAAAACGAATGCAGAATGCTTGCGATAGGTAATGAGTAGAAGAAATGAAATGGGGAAAAGAATTTGAAATATAAAGAAGAAAATGTACCCGCCAGAAGCACGAAACGGCATGGCAGTACAACTGGCACCAATGAAACGTTGTGTAGGGGAGATGAGTAAAATCCATTCAATAGTTGGTGGCAAAAAAGACAGGAAGATCCAAACGTCATGATTAAAGCGTGAAATGAAATGATGGCGCACTTAAATACGCAGACTGAACGCTACAATTACAGATAATACATAATGATAGCGTGTCACAGTGACCTTCCTTATTTTAGTCATGTGGAAATGAATCGACCAAATGAACCCGGTGAAACAACACCCCGGTTGGGACAAGGAAATGAGTTGGCACAAAGTAGAACCCCGGTAGGGATGACCGAGGTGAGATAAAGAATACCCAGACATATGATGAACATTGTATGGTCAGTAAGACGGATCAATTATTCAAGCTGTGGGTGAAAGGGTCAACCTGTATGCATCCCGGCTATCGAGAAACCTTGATAACCGGGCTGGGGGCAACTGTTACAGATTCTATAAATGGGCTTAGTGATAAGGCTCATTAAGGAATCGTGGATTGTTGACTCTATCCAAAAATAGATCATGGACCTTGTCAACTGTAGAGATCGTGATACCGAGCGGTTAGAGATTTCGACCGTGATTATCGAGAAAAATCCACAACTAACTAAGAGGTAAGTGCAATATAAATAAGGGATACTTGCAGAAGAAAAGGTAAGCACATTCTCGTTCTCTCTCATTTTCATTCACACTGTGCACACACCTCACCCCACTGGTTGAGTATTGCTTCGTGCATAGTGATCATCTTCTAAAGGTATTTCTGCCATACAAATACCTTAAGAGAGAGCTTGATCCTACATTAAATTACCAGCATCCTAGCTGGACATTTCTATTCACAAAACAATAGAACACACATACACATATATATATGTATACATATATATACACAATAAATTATGATTAATGATAATATAAAACACTATATATTGTTAGTATAAAATTTTTCTCTTGATAATAATATAATTTAAATTTAATACTTTGTACTAAATATCCAAATTTTCTATGAACATATTATTAATGTGAAACTGAACTCGAATATATTAAACAAATTCTCGTGTTTAGAAGAAAATATATTTATAAGAGCAAATTTTATTAAAAATAATTAATTAAAATTTTCAATTAAAATTAATTATCATCAAAATAATAAATATTTCATATCAATATAATATAAAAAAATTCAAATTCCATTATTAAGTTGACCTTCGTAAAAATGTGCATCATTGCTAGATATCATCACGAATCAGCTTCACAAATTAAAATGCCTGCAGGATTGGAATTCAACCCAACGGTTGTTTATGTTCCAACTTCCAGCCACACATACTTTGTGGATATCTGAACTTTTATCAATTTTTTAATTAACTCTTATGATTTCATTTTATTTTATTTTGTTTCAATTGGGTCCACATGAAACTAATCAATTAAGAAAATAAATCTTTAAAGACTGGTACGTAGTATTTTTATTCCTGCAGGTTCCAAGCTAGTTAAAGAACTTAAGAATATCTAGTTTAAAACCTTTGAGTTTTATTATTTTGCTTCAATGGAAATTATATTAGAATATTCTATATGTATATATAGTGGGAAAGACATTTAATATTGAAATCTAGATATATTTGTATAGAATTTATTAATTTTTTTTTCAAATCCACGTCAAAATCTAGAAGTACATGCATTTAAGGGTGACCTTGGAGAGTTGCGCGCTAGACTGTTTCTCACTTAAAAAATAAGTAAAGGCAGGGTAAAATTCTATAGATAAAGTACTTCTATTCTAACCATAGATTTAATCTAACTCTTGTTTCGAAACTTTTTATGCTTACTGAGACATGTTTCACTTAAAATTCTTGCATTGCATAGGTATGCACTTGGTGGCTTTGATGGTGACAAAATGGTTCCAAGTATTGAAATGTTTGATCCTCGTCTTGGGGCATGGACAATGGGGGAACCAATGAATCATCGTAGGGGCCTAGGGGGTATTCTGCTGCTGTAGTTGTCAAGGAATCCATTTATATGATTGGAGGAGTTAAAGTTGGCGAGAACATTGTAGATACCGTGAGTAAATCTATTAATACTAATATGGTGCCTTCGAAGAAACATTTAGGACTAACCTGATAATAACTAATCTATCTAAATATATATACATCACAGGTTGAGAATTATAAGGTCAGGGATGGCAGGAAACTTGCACTACAACAGCTGTTAAAAGGTGTTTCTTGTCAGCTATTGCCTGCAGTCATGAGTGACAGATGGTTCTTCAGTGGTCACACAGACACAAATTTTTGTAAAGTCATAGGATGAGGAGATAATTTTGCATGACTTTGTGTATAAGATAACAGGACATCAACATTGTATATGAATTGTTTGGTTATTCATATAGTTGACCCCATTTTCATTTTTAATCAACTAAAATCTGAAGCTATTGGTGTTGTTTTCTGTTTTCTAATTCATCATACGAGGTTAATCGTAATGATAATGACAATAAGGGCAATCAGCCTATAACTACTCGGATACTAGGAGCTAATATGTTAATTGAAAACTCAGATATAATTTTTTGCATAATCAAACAGGATGCTAGTTTTATGAACCTAATTTGTAGATTTTATGGTGCATGTAGCAATTTAATTCTTCATAAAATATAATGCAATAATTATTTTTCTATCGGTGTAAAAAGGAGTTTCTTTACATCAGGGAAACGAATAACCAATGCAAAAATGTTTATATAATCAAAAGAAAAAATTATGTTACTGTGATTCTTTTTACATCTGATTAATAACCAACGTTGTGTTTGGTTTCACACTTTTTTTGTGTACAATAATTACATTTATTTTTGAACTTATGATTTCATGTATTTCAAACAAAATCAATTCATTAGTTGATATAAAAAATACGAAAGAATATATTAGATTTGAGTAGGATCATTGTGAATGATATACACTGGTTTGGTTTCACATTTGTTTAATATCATAGTGACTTTTCACTACTACACAAAAGGCCTACGACGACAGTTATTTAGGCTATATGGCAACGGTTGTTGAATCGTCATTGTTGTGGGTGTCGTTAAAAATGAAGTACTTTCGATGATGGTTATAAAAAATCATCTTTATTTCTAATATTTTGTTTTTTTTTAAAAAAAAATTAAATACAAACAAAGATAGTTATTAAGAAAAACTGTCATCGTATGTCAACATACAAAGACGGTTATTTTTTAATGACCGTCTTTGTTTATATTTTATTTCAATTTAAGTTTTTTTTTTTGAATTAAATACCTACGAACACGGTTATTTAGAAAAAATCGTCATCGTATATGGACATACGAAGACGATTTTTTCCTAATAACTGTCTTTGTTGGTATTTAATTTAATTTAATTTTTTTAAAATAAAACACCTACAAAGACGGTTATTAAGGAAAACCATAATCATATATAGACATACGAAGACGATTTTTTCCTAATAACTGTCTTTGTTGGTATTTAATTTAATTTACTTTTTTAAAAATAAAACACCTACGAAGACGGTTATTAAAGAAAACCGTCATCATATATCCACATACAAAGACGGTTTTTTCTTAATAACCGTCTTTGTTGGTATTTAATTTCAATTTAATTTTTTTTAAAATTAAACACTTACGAAGACGATTATTAACGAAAATCGTCATCGTATGTCAACATACAATGACGAGTTTTTATTAATAACCGTCTTCGTTTGTATTTTATTTTAATTTTTTTTGAATTAAATACCTACAAAGAAGATTGTTAGAAAAAAACCGTCATCGTATGTCAACCTACGAAGATGGTTGTTTCTTAATAACCATCTTCGTTGGTATGTATCTTTTTTTTTTAAATCTCAACATTTACAAACACAATTTTTTGTTAATAATCATCTTTGTTTATAAATTTGTTAAAACCGTTTTACACCTACGAGTGCATAACATACAACCATTAAAACCACATCATATATTAAAAGCATTTAACAATTTCTATTGGAATTACTCACATCACCTAAAACCATTACAACTTCCAATTTATTGTACCAAGACTATGTTAGCAAAATGGTAGAAAATACATAACACTGCTGACCACTTATAACATTCTATGTTGTAACTCCCCAGAGTTAACAATCCTGAGAGTTCAAAAGGGAACCAAGAATCAATTATCAGTTCAAACTAGGGATAAACCTTACAGTCAAAAAAGAAAGGATCGGCCTAAAAATGGATAATTAAGCATTGGATTGACTAGTTGCACTAGTCTTTTATAATATTGTTGTCTCAGCTCCATAAACCTGTGAAGAGAGCAAATACTAAATCAGAGATATTGTGAGCATCGGTTTAGCTGGTTTGTTAACAGTGATTAATTACATGATGGGCTGCTCTCATAATGCAACAATATAGAATCCATAGTTAGTAAATCACACTATACAAATTAATTATTTCAATTGCTTAAGTCAAGGCTTATGATTGAAGCTATATCTAACACACTATAGTCTGGCTTATGCATTCCACAATTTCTACTTTATTGTTTTTCATGTATGATCATTTTTCATTTTACTAATTAATCATATCTTTTCATGATTATTATTTTTTTTTATTTTTATTATAGCTGGCATGCTTACACCATCGTCTGTAATGCCATCCCCCATAGTTTTATGCAGAATTTTTGGCTTGCCATCATCAGCCATTAATCATAATGGTATAGACTTTATTATTATTGTAATGTAATACATCTATGCTTTTGACTGGTTGCTCTCTAGGCATTGTGTTCATACAAGAATTGCTCATTATTCTCTCTCTTCATTCTATCCTTCAATGCACCCACATATTTCTGTGCTTGGTTTTATAGTAAAAATACCAATTCAAGCTTAAAGAAAACCATAGATATTAACAAAACATAAATACCACTGCAATACGGCAAAAGAGAGAAAAAGAGAGATGCAATGAATCTAACACTGAAGGTGAAATCCAAGTTAGAAAAGAGAGATGCAATACAGCAAAACCTTAACGCTTCAACAGAGGAAAATAAACTTGCCAAGATTGCAGAAGGACACTTGTCAACTAGTTTCGAGAGTATCAGGTGCCATGGCATTTTAACATCATAATGATCTGAAAAGAAATGAGTATCCTTAACATTAGTACCAATAAAGAAACAGAAAAATAAGATCCTCAATCCCTTAAGCATTACCAGTAAAATAACATATTCAACAAATTCGGAAAAGAAAGGGCAAACCTAATCTATAAGCTCCTGCTATGTACGGTGTCTATAAAACAATTCTTTAAGTGCTATTTAGTAGCAAATTACAACACATGCTCTCAGGCACAAGTACAGGATACCAAAATAAAATTCAGATACCTTGAGTGTAGGGATGAGTTTTATAGGCTCAATAAGAGCAATTTTGCCCAAACACTTTGCCACTACATTGTGCAATAAATAAATAAATCTTCTTGCATATTACACTTAGGAACAATAAGAAGCCAATTAATCAAAATTGGAACCAAAATACAAAAGATAACATCACTCTTGCCATCTCAATTTAAAACTTCTTAATTTCTTTAGAAGTGGCTAGTTATATAATGAATACAAAATAAAATTCAAAACAGAACACTAAAAGCATTCAATCAAGAATAAAAAAAGTCATCTAGAAAGAGAATTATAAAGAAAGTTGAAAGTTTCTGAAAAGAAAATGCTCACCTCTACTGTTATTAAGAATGACAATGCTATCAAAATTGGTAAAATGTACAAGGCATCAGGAGTTGACAGATCAATAAACCAAGAAGCTCCGCCATGCTTGAATGATGCCACTTTTTCAGCCATATTTGTTATCTATCTTTAAACACAGAAATGAGAATGGATAGAAACAATATATAGGCTCCTCAGATTCTTACAATTTGGGAAAATATCAAGTTGAAACTCAGCTTACCGTAAGAAAAAAACTAACAAAAATTGGCCCTTGGATAAAAACTCCTTTCAATAACTATACCAAGGTATCACTTCCTCGCATAAAACGTGCACAATGAAGCCACAACTATTCAACCTGGCATCTCATGACCCAATGTGTCTGCCACATACATGTTTCAATGAAAAAAATATATATATATATATATAACACCCCGGGGTAGAAGTGCTACCTCATAGCCTCAACTGATAATTCAGCCCACCTGTATAGCCAGAAAATCTTCTAGAACGCCAAAGTAATTATACCTAGAATAAATGATAACATTATCTGCATTAAATACATACAGTGAAGGATATCATACAACCCAAGAACCTAACCCAGATTCAATCATGTAGGAAGCTCACCTTATATCATCTTTTAGCAGGTGAATTCACATATCTAAATGAATGAAATACATACAGTGATTATATAAATAAATGTCATGAACAATGACCTTTAAATGTCATAGTCACAGTTCTTGGTAGATCATCGAGTGACCAAGAGGCTTGTCAACCCAAGGGATAAGAAACCTTAAATTATATAAATAAATTTCATCAAACAAGACATTTTCCTGTTCACTTAGGCTAGTAAACACAATTTCAACTATGAAGACACTAATGATAATAAGCCTTTTTAAACGAGTGTAAAAATGTAGAGTGCGCCTGGCATGTAAATTCCATTGAAAAAATAGGCAGCATTATATATATTATCAATCAATTAAAAATCAAGGTAACCAGTTGTTCGAAATGCAAGGTATCATACACCATGAATCAATGCTGGAGTATAAGTATCAGACTTTTGCACCTGCAGCAACTAGAAGATGACGGGTGTAGGCGCCAGAGGACCATTAGGAGGTACACAGGTTCAGATTGACAGGTGTAATGCTAGAACTTCCTAAAAAAGAAGTTATACAATATAAAATAATTTCTTAACAAGTATCATTTTGTGCTTTCATGAAACACAAAGGAACTTCCTGAAACATAAGCAACAATAATTAGACTTCAGAGACACCCGTCATCCTACAGAAAATCCTAAACAATAATTGGTCTAGTAAATAGATTTTGCTTAAGATATTGATACAGATAAAAAAAGGAAAGAAAAATAGCAGTTTTCAGAAAAGTACCTTTGGTTGCTAGGGGACAGACAAACAAGGGACTGAGAGGTGGTGGGAAGCAGTAAAATAAAAACAACTTAAGTGATAAAGCAGTAAAAAAAATCTAATAGCATTTTACTTGGTTCAAATTATACTTTGAATTGTAGCAGTGATGATAGGTTCATAGCTTAATAGAAATTGGTTACCTTTTTTTACCCCAAATGTTATACTTACCAGTTACATGATGACTAATGCATTAAATTCATGTGCATAATAAGACTTCTCAGGACCATTAAGAGTCATAATATTGAAACAGAGGCAAAATAAAGGTCTGACAGAACAAAATTTTAAGTTCATGGCAAGCAAATTTAAACAAATATTTGAGTAAAAGATAGTTATCTTACTTCCTCTTTGCTTCAATATCCTTGCTGAAATCAATATTGGGTTCACAGTCCAAAACCAAAGTAGGAACCAGTTTACCATAACAAATAATAAATTCAGACATGGGATTTCCAAATATTGTACCTTCTGAATGATTGAATGCATGTGACTACCCTCTAGATAAAAAACACAATCTCTTATATTAGGGTGTTTAGAGTTTTCAATATGATGGGGCAGCTGATTGACTGATAATACTCCATGATTACCACTTTGGGAGGGAAATAACCAACTTCATGCATTTCATGGAGGTCACGGAGATAGTCGAGGCTGACTCCACCTTCTTCTGCTCTTTTTCTTAACATCATTCTCTTATGGCAAGTATCAGGACTTGCCCTAAGATAGATAAAACCATCAGGAATAAGTCCAGGCAAGGAGGAATTGGCCAATTGTGTAAATTAAATGTGTAACATTAATGGTGCCAATGGCAACGGGTTACAAGAAATTGGCCAATTGTGTGAATCTATTATTTTCTAAGTACATTAATTAATATTATTACCAACACAAAGAATTCCATTTTGTGCCCCCCTTAATTTTTTCATAAATAAGAGAATTTTTTATACATATAAGAATTTGTATTAGAAATAGAAAGAGAGAACAGATTGATTGCAGTGGAACATATTCAACCAGAATAAGGCATAACACAGATAAGTGGGTGAGTTCTGAACATCCAACCATAAATTGCTTTATTAATTAATTCATCAAAGGTAGAACCTTGGCAATGTTATTTCTAACTTTTAATTAGACATGTTACTCCATTCATTATATAGACAGAATCATAACTATATTTAGGAGATATAAGATAATAAATGCATATTTGTAACAATGAACACAAGGGGAAAAAAGGACAGAATTCCCCAAGAAATCACACCTTCAATGAGCACCATACATTTGTCAATGAAAAAATGGCAAGCTTCACTTGTATCAAAAAGCTGAATATTTCAGCATATATTTTCCATGCAGCAGGTGTTAAAACAATACTGAGTGGCCACTGCACATGGTAACCCAGTCCTAAGAAATCAAAAGTAGGGACCCCTTCCATTATTTATAAATTCGTTAATTGATGTCAAAGAGAGGATAATTGGCGGGGGAGCCAATCAAACTTGAAAATTGAAATGAAACTGACAATTATAAATAACAACTACATTAATATCCTAGAAGAGGCACTCACCTGGAAACTGAAAATCCATTTTTATTTAATTATATAAATGACCTGACAATTTTTAAAAATTTACAAACCAAATGAAAATTTATTTAAAAATCAGGAATATGTAATAGAAAAATATCCTTAGAAAGGAAGTGAGCATAAACTTAGCCTTTGTAGTGAAAATAGAATACTGGGCCTTTTGGAAAAGTATTTAGATGTGTAACTACTACATAAATATATTTAAGTATAATTGTGGAATTTCAGAAAAGTATTCCAGAGATATAAGAGTTGATTCCCAATGAACGGGAAGAAGTTTACTATATCATCTCAAGAAATGATTAATATGGACATACTATAGTGTAATATACTCCATTGACAAGGAAAGTTAGTAACATTTCCCTCTAATACATTCGTTGTAACATAATCTCTCATGAGTTAAATGCAACGTGTTGTTAATCAATATTCTAAGACTATGGATGCAATCTGTAACAACTAGCAAAATATATATATATATATATATATATATATATATATATATATATATATATATATATATATATATATGCTATCAGAGAAAAAAGAGCCTTCCAGTGGTTTACTCAGCTTTCCTTAAAATCCCAACCTAAGAGAAGGATGCAATTGAAAAATAAAACCATTCAATTATGAATTATAATTATATAAAAACAAATAAATATCCTGCACAAAGCGCAAGCTAAAATACTAATTTCAAAAGCAAATGAAACCTTAATTAGATAGGGGGGAAAAGAAATTATATGTAATAAATAAGAGCAATCTAGAATTTAATGATTCTTATGAAGGAATTCATCCCTTTAAACACCATACATTAAAATCTAATTACTTATTACAACTCCAAAATATAATTTCAAATATTTAAAATATTTACTTATTATGAAATTTATAATAATATAATTTATAAATTTTAATTATTTATTTATTATGAATTATAATTATATAAAAGCAAATATATATTCTTGCACAAAGCGCAAGCTAAAATATTAATTTCAAAAACAATTGAAACCTTTAATTAGATAAGGGAAAAAAAAGAAGAAATTATATGTAATAAATCCGAGCAATCTAGAATTTAATGATTCCTATGAACGGATTCATCCCTTTAAACACCATCATTTGATTTTGATAACAAAAGATCAAATAAAAACAATATATAATAGGGGGGGGGGGAATGAATGGTCCAATCATGTATCAACTGCCAAGCAAAACCCATCTGAATCAATTTAAAAAATACATGCAGCCTTTAACTAATTGCAGGAAAAAAAAGTTTGTCAATTGCCCTTGAAAAAGATAATGCTTAGGGAGTTTCAATTATTTCAAGGAATGGTTTTATCATTTATTACTTCCTCGATTTTCTAAAAGCGTTGAGGCATAAGGTTTCATGTTCTTATAAATATTTTACCAGAGTCAACATGATTAAGCAAATAAAAGTTTCAGCTTTGAAACTCATATAGTTTAGTATCATAAAAAAGGTATGGCAGATGACAGATCCATCAATGTTAATTTAAAACTGAAAGCTAATATGTAATGCTAACATGACCAGGACAAGAAACATTCTTCTTAACAAGATAAAGGTCAAGTACTCTCCTTTACTTTATCCAATTATGGCTGGATCATATAAACAATAGATTCTATCTTTCAACAGAACCATAACAAGCCTTGCATGAAAGTTCATTTAAGATTAGAAAAATACCTAGTGTATGCTGAAATTATTTCATCTTTTGTGAAACTATCCTCTTGAGACCCAATCTTATGCAGATATAGACAATCTGGATTGCTGCAAGGCTGCTCATCAAGATCTATCCCCAATCAAGCTTTAACTAGTGAAAGAACAAGTTATAATTCATAAGGAATTAGTAATTTTCAAACCATGTTTCTGAGCCATGCATGACAATATTTAGTGGTTCCAAAACAAGCCCTGCAAATGCATCAACCAAAAACAATGAGAACTGATAAGCTAGAATTGGCTTACCACAGGATAATCACCCTGAATAGCTTCACTAAATCCAGATAGGTACCTTAAGGCTTTGTTTGGGAGAGAGATTTTGGAGGGGAAGGGAGGGAAGGGAAAGGTTTAGGTGATGACATATCCTTGTTTGAGAGTTTTAATTTTTGAGGAAAAGGATTTGAGGATTTTTAAAACTCCTCTGAAATCCTCCAAAGCCTAAAAATTGTTGTTCCCCCCAATTTGGGGGGTTTTTAGAAGGAAAAGTAAAAATTACTATCCTACCCCATCCAGTGTTAATAAAATTACTATCCTACCCCAACCAGTGTTAATAAAACACCAAAATACAAAGCACTGAATCACAATTCAAGGGTAAAATTGTAAAAATATCTTATTAACTCTCTATTTCCCTCTCTTAATATATTTTTAACTCCCAAACAATGAGGAAGGAACTTCCCTCATTTTCCTCCCTTTCCTTCCCCTCCCTTCCCATTAATCTCTTTCCTTCCCTTCCCCTCCTAACTCCCAAACAAAGCCTAAAGGTCTACCCTCCAAAACGAATCCATGCACATTTTGAATGAAGAGAATTGCTTCTTCTTCCTTAGAATAAGTAATATATCTGAGCCAAAAAAAATATTCAGGAACTGCTACAGTTTTATATTATAAAGAAAGGTAAGTAGACATAACAGTCATGGAGAGGGTGAAGGCCAGAAATCCTGCTTTGGGTCTTCTTTTAACAACTGAGCTTTAGAATGTAAGTGGCCTTTTTCATTTCTTTTATTCAAGAAAAGATATTGTTTTGGTGAAGTCTTTTGCTCGTCATTTCCTTCCATCCAGTGTGGATCTTAAGGAGGTCAAAACAAGGAATTTGACTCCTGATAAAGTAGTAGTCAGCCGGCCACTATGGACCACAATAGTGAAGTTCTCCATTATAAGCAATTAGAATTGGCCATTGATGTGTTGCTAACACATCTTAGTTTTAGGCTAGTTTTAGGTTATATTTCAATTAAATCATTAGGAATTAGGTTAGAATAAGTTAGTTTTTTATTTATATTTAATTATATCTCATTTTATTACCAAATTTATGATTTCAGGGTCAAAAAGAGGAGGATCAAGCAAAGAAAGAAGAAAACCAAGCTGAAGGTCCCGCGCGAACCGCGCCAAAACCCGCACGTCCCGCGCCAACTGCTCAAGACAGCCTTTCAACTCGAAGTATCCACGCTATCAGCGTGGAATTCCACGCTATTCACCCCATCTATTAGAATGCCTCGCACGGATTGCGCCAATTCTCGCGCGACTCGTGCCACAGGGCCTGGAGACAGTTTTGATTCGTGCTAGCCACGCGATCAGCGTGGGTCTCGCGCCATCAGCCCGGCGGAGACGCTGTTGCCTTATTTAAAAAGATATGGTTCGAAATTGCACGAAAACAAGGGCTTTGTTACTCTAATTAAACCAATCTATAAAAGAAAGGCTTCTGGACTGAAGAAAAGGGACTCTACACACCATTAGACACCATTCAAGGGCTTGGAAACCATTGGAAGTCAAGAATCAAAGCTAGGTTACTGCAGAATAATGTTTTATTCAACAGCTTTGGTGTTCTTGAAACCTATGTCAGGCTAAATTCTGTATTGTGGTTAGGCCAAGAACCGATGTAAACTCCTCTGTAATTTGACTGGTATTGAATGAGATTTCTTTATGATTGCTTTATTTTACTCTGTTGTTCATTGTTTTATTCTTATTTGGGACTGACCATTCTAATTAAGTACTGAGGGTTAGGATTCGCAATAGGGATGTTGGGGTTCTAATTTCTGACCTGAGTAAAGTAACAGTTGTTCATTGCCTAGGGATAGGGATGCGTGACTGCAGAACCTTATAATATAGTCTTTTAAATGCTTAACTTGATAGAATTCACTAAGGGATTAGGTTTTCGATTCAGGTTAAAGGGTTAATTCGCTAAGGGATTGGGGATTAGCTAAATTAGAAAAGATTTATTCTCTGAGTAATCAGAAGCGATCAATTTTGATAAACCAGTTAAGTGAAAGAGGTAGGGATCAAAGGGGATTGTGCCTGACCACAATTATTCTTTCCATTGGTAACAACTCAATTTACTGCAATTTAATCTCTTTAATTTCTGTCTTTAATTGCAATATTCAAACAACAACCAAATTCTTTCACAAATTCTTTCTTTTTACTTCCAATTGCTTAGACCTACAATTACTGTGAATTTCACACCAATCCCTGTGGAGACGATACTTACTTACCCACTTTATTACTTGAAATGAGCAGTGCACTTGCCGCCTTCGCAACAGCCATGAGTCACTCTGCTATGCCACTATGGGGGCCACCACTGCTGCTACTAATAATCCTGCACAATACCACTAAGAAAAAAAGCTAAGTTGCATTGAAGACAACATAAACTTACACACTACATGTATTGTTTGGAAACTGCTGAACAACACCAGCTGTAGTCCGAGACATGGACACTTTTAAGACCTTCCCATACTGACCAAAATATTCTCGACGCTGGAGGAACTACACAGAGATAAAATAAATATTAGTAAATTTACACTGAGAATAAGAAAAAATGAGAAGACAAGGGAGGGGATGGTGGCCTGAAAACAAAACAGATACAGAAGACGGCAACTATTGAATTTGAAAGCATATGCGGTATAAAATTTACATCTTCATCTGCCAGATTGAGAGGCAATCCCACTATGTAAACTAGATTCCGCTGAATTACTCGCACATACTGAGCTGCTTCCGTGCTTCAGAAGATTTTGACTTTGCTTTCTGGTTCTTCACCTTTTTTTCCATGTGAACTTCAGCCACCAATCTAAGTAAAGACATAGTTAACAAGAGAAACACACCAATAAGGCCTAGTTTGGCAGATTAAACAAGTTTCTAAGTAGTAAGACAAAGATCTAAGAAACAAAAATCATAAGACTTTTGTTCCATCATAAATAAGGCCTAGCTTAAACAAGTTTCTAAGTAGCTTATAACTAGTATTTTCTTTTGTTCTATCATAAAGACAGATAATACAAAACAACTAGAGTTTCTAATATATATAATATATAGCATAATATGATAGCTTATTTAGAGTGTAGTTTGAAGATATGGTTATGCAAAATTGCAAATGCATGCATGCATGATTAATTTAAAAGCAAAGAAAGGGCCTATGAAAGCAATGCAACACTTCAACCAACAAAAATGTACTGTTAACAGAATAAAAGAAACAAAATTTAAACAGGAGTCATGTTAACAGAGAGAACAATGTTTGAAGTTTATATTATTTTAAAAAACTATAAAGTGATATATAACAACACTAATATCACAAAAGAAATAGAGGACCCTTCACTCTTCTTGCTCTCTGGTGTCTCTGCTTCACCACCTTGCACTGCACGAATCAGAGGAAAATATATAAATGTCACCATCAATTCTCAACCTCTCCAGATTCAAATTTAGCTCATCGAATCATCACTGAAATTGCAACATTACATTCCCCCAAAAACAGCAACAAATCTCACCAGACACAAGCAGTAGCATCATAGAAAAATGCAATTGAAACCATTCAATTAACACCAACTAAATAACACACACACAGACACACACACACACACACACACACACAAATAAGACAATATTGAACAATGCTTCCTTCAACATTTTCTCTCGTCAGAAAATGAAAATCAGTGACTCACCGATTATGGGATCATTGAGAGCGGGCAAGCTAAAGTACTTTCCAAACTAGCCAGCGCCGCCGGGCTTCTCGAGCATCCTCAAAATGCTATTGAAAGGATTCTCAGTTGCTGCAGCAACAAAACAAACATTTCAAAAACCAAATCCAAAAAAAATCGTTGTCCACTTCGCTCACGAACTTTCCGCCGATTAGGGTTCATGTCGTGGAGGATCAGAAGGTGTTGGGGATTGAGGAGCAGTTCATGCAGATGGGGGTTGGTGTGGGGTAGAAGCAGCAGTAGGATGAGGGTCTCTTCCCTGCCTCCACCGTCGGTTCCCGCGAGTCTCTCCGTAGTGGGTGTGCCGATTGGGCCCACCACGGTGGTTGCTGGGGAGACGAGGCCCTCAAAGGTGTCTGAGAAAAGCAAAGAAGAAAATGAAGAGGGAGAGGAAGAGGCACAAGAAGATGAGGAAGGAGGTTATGTGAGGTCCTGCTAGTTCCCTATTTTGTAGTGTAGGGCACGCTCATTTTCCTTAATTTAATAATAACCGACTTCGTTTAGTTATAGCAAAATCACAAAAATGCCACCGCATAGCATACTAAGACGGTTTCCGTAATATCCGTCGTCATTTTTAACCTCATATTTACGATAATGCCACCGCGTAGCATACTAAGATGGTTTGCATATATCTGTCGTCGTATGTGCGTTGTGAAAGGCTTTATTTGTAGTAGTGTTTGTTAGGTTTTATGTACAAAATTAATTTTGTGTAAATTTTTACATTAGAGAAAAGTTTAAAATTGATTGTGTACGTCCAGAATTAATTGAGTTTTATATTACTTTACTCTTTATTTTATAATTAAATATTTAAATATAAATTACATCATTTTAAAATTAATTTTATAATTAATTTCATTCAAAATTATTTTCGGTAAGGCACATTCAAGCATGCATGCATGGTGTTTTTGTACTAGCCGTTGGATAATCCAACTACACAACAAAACTAGGACACTACAAAATATTCAGAAATTTTATCCATTATTTATAATCAAATTGATTAAAAGTTAAAACAAATTGTGACAGCAGAACACCTACCGTCTTGTCGGCGTAACCAAGCTTTGAACACCTATACGTATAGATCCTTTGTGTGTTGCAGGAATGTATTCTCTTTCTCATCATAAATAATTGCTCACACTCAATAATATGTAGTGTCAATCACGAGGACACCGCGATCCTCATACATGATCAATGGTAGTAAGTCATGACATGGCATGCAATCAATTTCTAGATCCTGAATAGCGATGCTCTATGATAGACTCCAAGACTTTTGATTCCTAAACTCCTTCATTTGCCATATCGCTAAATGTTTTGTCTTGCGACTGTGAAGAAAAAGACTCAAACAATCCTTCAATACCCCAAAACATTTATCAGAGATGAAATACTCATCATCTCCATTAGAGTTGAAAATCATGCAAGTGGAGCCCATCAAGACCGCGAGGTAGCAACAATTGTGTGTGTGTCTCGTTCCTAATATCAGAGCCACTGGTTCAATCGTGTCTCAACAAAGATGGCAGAGATGATTCAACTTCAAGTTCCAAAATTGACAAAGACAAATTATGGAAATTGGAGTATTCATATGAAGACTCTCCTGGGTTACAAGATGTTTGGGATCTTCTTGAAACAGGATACTCGGAGCCCGAAGATGTAGTAGTTGAAGCAACTATGACAGATGCGCAAAGAAGAACACTTATAAAATCACGCAGGAAAGACAAGAAGGCTCTTTACTATATTTTTCAAGGTGTTGATGATTCAAACTTCGAAAAAATATCAGATGTGAAGTCTTCAAACGAAGAATGGGAGATTTTGCAGAGGTCCTGTCAAGGAGTCGATAAAGCCGAAAAGGTACAACTCCAATTACTCAGAGCCGAGTTTGAAAACTTGAAGATGCAAAGTGGAGAGCCAGTGACAGATTATGTCTCACGAGTGCAAAAGGTGGCAAAGGAGATGAAAAGGAATGGAGAAATGCTAGATGAAGTCAAAATAATGGAGAAAGTGTTAAGATTGTTAGTAAGGAAGTTCAATTATATTGTCATAGCTATTGAAGAAGCAAAAGATTTGTCAGCCATGATTATCGATGAACTTGTGGGTACTCTTCAAGCTCACGAGCGAAGAATGAATCTGAATGAAGGCTCTAGCAATTTGGAGCAAGCTTTGCAAAGCAAGTTATCATTCGGTGAAAATCCAGCTAGTAGCAGCTTTGGACGTGGCAGAGGAAATCATGGTGGATTTAGAGGTGGCTTCAACACTCGAGGTGGATTTAACACTTGAGGAGGTCGTGGTGGACGCAGTGGACATGGCCAATCTAGTAGAGGATCTGATATTGATGCAGTTGCATATGGACGTGATCAAGGTACATACAATCGTGGACGAGGCCAAAGTAGAGGTCAAAGTAGAGGATTTATGACCAGAGGAGGAAGCAGATTTCAACAAAAAGGTGACAAATCTCAGTTGCAATGTTATAATTGCAACAGGTTTGGCCATCTCAGTTATGAATGCAGAGAAGCCCCTAAAGTTGCGGAGAGAAGTCATTATATTGTAGATAAAGAGAAAGCTGATGAACCAGCCATGTTATTCACTTATAAAGGTGAAGAAGATATCTCGATACTGGAGCAAGCAACCATATGAACGGAAACAAGGAGTTATTTCACAGAGCTGAACGAGAACATTCAAGGAGAAGTTACTTTTGGAGATCTATCAAAGGTTCCAGTTAAAGGTAAAGGGAAGATTCTAATTTTCACAAAGAATGGGGATAGAAAATATATTTATGATGTTTTCTATATCCCATCTTTGAAAAGTAATCTCCTCAGTCTTGGTCATCTTTTGGAGAAATGATATGATATACACATGAGGAATAATTCTCTCATCATCAAAAATCAGAAAGGAGAATTGATTACAGAAGTCGATATGACAAGAAATCGTCTATTCAAGTTAAATATTCAGACGGAAGCAATAAAGTGCATGAAGTCCATTATAAAAGATAGTTTGTGGTTATGGCATCTCAGATTTGGTCATCTTGGATTCACTGGCCTGAAGTTGATATCAAAAGCGAAGATGGTGAATGGATTACCGCAAATAAATTATCCAAATCAATTATGTGAAAGCTGTATGAAAGAAAGCAACACAGACAAAGCTTTGAAGTTGGTAAGTCATGGAGAGCTAGAAGACCATTGCAGCTTGTTCACTCAGATATTGCTGGACCATTTGATATTCTATCACTTGGAGGAAACAGGTACTATATTACTTTTATTCATGATTTTAGTAGAAAAGCTTGGGTGTATATCATTAAAGAAAAATCACAAGCCCTTGACAAATTCAAGGAATTCAAAGCAATAGCGGAGAAACAAAGTGGTCAGTATCTGAAGATACTCAGAACAGATAGAAGTGGTGAATATACATCAAAGTTGTTTGAAGAATTTTGCAGACAACAGGGAATAATTCATCAATTGATAGCTGCCTACACTCCACAACAAAACAGAATTGTAGAAAGAAAGAATCGTACAATTCTTGATATGGTGAGAAGCATGCTGAAGGAAAAGCACTTGCCGAAATCATTTTGGGCTGAAGCTGTTAATTGTGCTGCTTGAATCGATGTCCAACAAAAAGTATGAAGTTCAAAACTCCAAATGAAGCATGGAATGGTGAGAAACCAAAAGTGAGCCATCTTAGAATCTTTGGTTGCATAGCATTTGCTCACATTCATTATCAAAAGAGGAAGAAGCTAGATGACAAAGGAGAAAAATGTATTTTCATTGGTTACGAGCATAGGAGCAAAGCTTACAGACTATACAATTCTCTAACCAAAAAGGTGATCCTCTCAAAAGATGTAGAGTTTGATGAAGCAGATTACTGGAGATGGAATGATAAAGAAAAGAAAGTAGAAGGCTTATTCTTTAAAAATGATGATGACTCAGAAGAGTAGACAGTTCAAGATGAAAATGATCAAACTCCTCCACCAAGTCCTACTTCAACACCTCATGTGTCAACACCATCAACATCAGGAAGCAGCAACAACAATTCAAGGAGAGCACCAGCAAAAATGAGAAACATAAGTGATATCTATGATGCCACAGATGAGTTACAAACTATGTTTGATTATTCACTATTTTGCTTAATGGCAGAATGTGATCCAGTAACATATGAAGAAGTTGTAGAAGATGAGAAGTGGAAAAAAGCAATGAATGACGAAATTGTTGCAATAAAAAGAAATGATACATGGGAACTTACAACTATGCCAAAAGATCATAAGCAAATTGGAGTAAAGTGGGTATACAAAACAAAGACCAACAAAAAAGGAAAAGTGGAGAAGTACAAAGCAAGATTGGTGGCTAAAGGCTACAAGCAGAAATATGGAGTTGATTATGAAGAAGTATTTGCACCAGTTGCAAGAATTGATACTATCAGACTTCTTACAGCAGTCGCAACACAAAAGCAATGGAAGATTTATCAGATGGACATGAAATCAGCCTTCCTCAATGGCTACTTAGAAGAAGAAGTATACATTGAACAACCATCAGGTTATGTTAAAAAAGGAGAAGATAAAGTTTATCGGTTGAAGAAGACACTGATGGACTAAAGCAAGCTCCAAGAGCATGGAACACAAGGATAGATGAGTACTTTCAGAACAATGGATACATGAAAAGTCCGCATGAACATGCTCTATACACGAAGAAGAATGAAGATAGAGATATTTTGATCGTGTGCCTCTATGTGGACGATATGATCTTTATAGGAAATAATCCAGGTGTGTTTCATGAATTTAAGAAAGCTATGACTAAAGAATTTGAAATGACAAATATTGGAGAGATGTCTTATTTTCTTGGAGTCGAGGTGAAACAAAGGGAATAAGGAATTTTTCTATCACAAAAGAAATATGCAAAAGAAATATTGAACAGGTTCAGAATGAGAGATTGTAAGCCTATCACCACACCAATAGAAGCTAGAATTAAGTTAAGAGCTGATTCAGATGGAAAGCCAATTAATCCAACAATATTCAAGAGCTTAGTCAGAAGTTTAAGGTACTTGACTCTACTAGACCAGATATCATGTTTGCAATTAGTCTTGTTAGCAGATATATGGAGCACCCTAAGCAAGATCACTTCAGTGCAACAAAAAGAATTCTGAGATATATCAATGGAACTATTGATCATGACTTATTCTATACGTATTCTAAAGATTCAAAATTGATTGGTTATTCAGATAGTGATTATGGTGGAGACATAAATGATCAAAAAAGTACATATGGATATGCATTTCATATTGGCTCAGCAATATTTTCTTGGTCATCTAAGAAACAACAAACAATTGCTCTTTCTTAATGTGAAGCAGAATACATAGTTGCAGCAGCATGCACATGTCAAGCAATTTGGTTGAAGAATATTTTAAATGAGTTGCATCAGAAGCAAGAAGGTCCAACTGCTATATACGTGGATAACAAGTCTGCTATATCACTTGCAAAGAATCCAGTTTCTCATAGCCGAAGCAAGCATATCGACACAAAGTACCATTTTATTCAGGAGCAAGTTAAAAATAAAATTATGGAGTTAGTCTACTGCAGAACTGAAAAACAACTTGCAGATATTTTCACAAAGCCATTGAAGGCGGAGGTATTCCACAAACTCAAAGATATGATTGGTATGCAAAATCAAGTTTGAGGGGGAGTGTTAGAATTCAAAATTGATTTTGCTTTCATTAAAGAATTCAAATTCAAATTGATTTCCTCCACCATCAAAGAAAGTTATGGAACCTTAAAGAATTGCTTAGAAACTTATGGAATTTTATGGAAGCTTGTAGAATTGTGTGGATACTTGTAGAAGCTTGTTGAAGATTATGGAAAAAACTTGAAGAATTTAGAAGATTTCTGTTCTTATCCATCCAAGTCATTTTGAGTTGCCATTCTTATCTACATATGTGTTGTATGGCTATTAGAGTTTGTCAAGTTCAACTTGAAATCTTCAAAGTCATAAAGATAGTCAAAAGTTGCAACTTGTGGTTATTATAGGTTGGCAAGTTTAGCTTGAATTCTTCTATGTTTACCTATATATATGGATTGAATGTTAAGCATTTGTATGCATGTTGTGAAAGTAAGGAAGTGAAGAGAAAAGTGTATAGAAAAGTGAGAAAGAGAGTGTTGAAACACTTATGTGTGAAATAAAAGAGAGGTTTAAGAGAAATATTGTAACGCCTCTTAATACTCTCTCGTGCTTGATTGATTTTAATTAAAAACTCGTGTCCACTTTGTATTAAAATGATCTTAGTTGTAAATTTTTCACGAAAATTCTTTTTTTATTACTTTAACTTGATAATTCCTTCGTAATGTAAACGATTTTCCTCACCACGGTTTATACAAATACAATGCATCAATTAGAATATAAACAGTCCATATTACATGTCCATAAATAAACAGTCTCATACATATCATAGGCCATAAAATAAAATTACAACACCTGTAGCACATCCTCAACTCAAATCCATGCACATCTTCAATCCACATCCATGCTCAGCTATTACTGTTCATCTGCTCGCCCAAATCAATTAGGGTCATCACAGGTGTCAACCACAGACACAACTCGGGTAAGTTTATGCCAAACATAGTTTGAATAATATAAACACAGATAGATAAAATCCACACAACTTATATAATGTACAGATCATCATACATATACCCATTGTGCGATGTATAAGATGCATGCTCGTCTTTTTATATGATGCATGACTGAGATCTCAGCTTATCATAAAATCATCATTAGTGGCCACAGTCAGATAGCACCACCCTCTCCAGTGGAACACATACCTATCCAATCAGTCGGGGTAGGGCAGGGGCGCGTAGGAATGTCACCTC
>PYAF01005117.1:374258-392670 GCA_007407185.1 Glycine tomentella | reverse complement strand
TGCTAACTTTCACATGTTTCCTTCCTATTGGCTAATGTTCCTTTGCTTTACAAGTGTCTTGTTTCTTGATTATTCTCCACTTTTCCTTGGCTGTCTTGTTTTGCACGTGCACTAGCCCATCCAAGGTGTATTTCCTTTGGTTTCTTCCTTTCACGTGAGATAGCTTAGGCTTAGTCCCAAATTTTTTTTTTCAAAACCCAAGTTAGTAAAACAGCAGTTCTGAGGATTCATTAACCGTTGGATCTTCTTAAAATTTTAAAGGTGTATTCCTAATCCTTATATTTAACTTTTGACCGTTGGGATTGTGGAAATAATGTTTCTAGCTGTCCACGTATTTAGCTAAAGGAGACAACATAAAATTTACTTAAAATATCTCTTAAGTCATTTATGACTAGTTTTCCACTTGGACCAATAGCAAGTTCCTAAACCTCTTAAACATCCATGTGTTCATTCTTTGAAGTTTCTTAGAGCTTTTCTCCATTGATCTTGCATCATACTGTCAAAGCTTGTATTAGGAATTCTAATCAACCAATTTTTCCTTCCATTACATGTAATAGCTTTTCTTGAATTCTTATTGGTCTGTTTTGCTTTGAATTATTAAAATTGCTAATCTAACTTATTTAGAGCACTTATCCCTGTCATAATTAAGGGAAAATTCTATAGATCCTGTTCATACTGGTCTTATAATTTTCTGATGCTTAGGGTAGTCTAAATTAAGCTCTTTTCATCCTATCTTCCAAAATTCGTACAAATTTTATTTTAAGGTTTTCCGCCACCAACCTCACTGATACTGGATTTTCTAAAAGTATTTTATCCAATGGTGAAGTTCCCACAAATTTCTAAAGTCATCTGGTCAGTTTTTGACCTAAGGGTATTTTGGTAATTTTACCCCTCACCCTAGGGGTATAATTGTCATTTCGAAAAAATTGTTCAGAACATTTCTGTAATTGTCACCCTAAGGGTATCTTTGGTTATTTCTGACCCATATGAGAAATTTATAATATTTCTTCCTTAAATGTCTTACCGGACTTCCTAGGGCAATTTGATCATTAATAAAATATCCAGGGGTATTTTGGTCATTTATTGCCTTAGGGACCTATCTGTCATTTTTGAAATTGTCCAAGGATATTTTGGTAATTTCTCCTAGGGATACATTGGTCATTTCCAGAATTGTTCAGGGCAAAATTATCATTTTCATCCTAGGGACATAAACGTCATTTTTTGAAATTGTTCAGGGGCGTTCTTGTCATTTTGCCCTAAATTTTCTACTGCCTTTCATTAACATTTTACTCTTAGTAATTGTCTATAATTCTCTAATTTTTTGGGGTGTTACAAATACAAAGTTTGAGTTAGTGTTGTAACACTTATATTTTGATGTTGTAATATTTTGTTCTTGAGTGAAATTTTAATTCAGTGTAAGCTCTTCTTCTATCTTTGTCATTCCATTTCCAACAACAATCACCAATTCATCAAATGTAATATCCGAGTCATGATAGTGATCATGGCTGGGATTATGAGGAAATGCTAACGCCATCCAATTAAGAGTGCTATTTAGATACACTCCACAACCTGGTATTGAAGTGGGATCAGCAGGGAAACTTTGAATGTTTCTCCAACAATTATCGTCATTTATGTTGCAAACTTTCACCTCACACAATTTGAGCGAACCATCATTGTTATGAGTGGAAACTGTTGATACTACCTTGTAAGTATCTCTTAGAACATCATAGCCAAAGCCAAAGGTGCCAACAACATCATCTATTCCAGGAAGGGCTAAAACACATTGCGCGTCTTCAAATATTTTTCTAGTGGCAGGGTTCCAAATGAGAAACTTGGCCACCTCGTAGTTGTTACGTTCGCCAAACAAACAGACCAAGCTATTGCAGGCTCTGGCAGCCCCGTACATGTCATTCAGCTCCAATCCGAGGCTATGATCATCGACTACAAGGGACAGTGGATCGTCTGATACTAAAGGAATGACTGGACATGAAATAATGAAGAGACGACGATTCAGAGTGTCGACGACAATTCAGAGTGTCATTGACTGAGCAAATCAATAGGAAGTCCCCGTTTTTGCGTGATCTTTGAAGGTGCAGTTTCACAAAACTTAGATCAGAGATCAATGATTGAAACCACTTGCTCGTGCACGTGAATCGAACAAGAGATTTCAATGGAAGCCATGAAAGAACTTCCATCATCAGTTCGTCATACAGAATTTCCATGACATGAAACTTTAGCACGTACTCCTACCTTATTTTCCTTGTTTACTTGAGAGGCAACAACATGTGGCAATCCCTATTTTTTCAACCTAAACACTGAAAATAATATCATATATCATAGATTTTATGAAATAGAGAAATCTTGATGAAGATTAAAATAGATAATGGGGTGAATCTTGGAGATTACCATCTCACACCGATTTTAAAGGAGTTTTTGTTAAATATGAATAGATTTAGTTTTAGTAATTAAAAAAAAAACTAGTCGGTAACCCGTGCGTGTGTTGAACGGTTATTAGATAACTTTTGATGAAGGAGAAAAAAACAAAGAAAGTAATTATGCTAAACCAAAATCAATTAAGAAAATAGAAACTAAGAAAATTGTTCACCTTTGTTGTTACAGATCACTATAAATCGTGAAAAAATTATGAAGAAGTTGTAGTCACATTAGCTGGCAAAGGCATCTTTAGGTTGCGATGTTGAACGGCTAACGGAGAAGTAAAAATATATTTGTGGTTTATTTTTAGAAGAGAGATAAAATAAATTTAGTGAATTAAGGAGGTAAGAGAAGAGAGAAAAATGGTGAGGAGACAGAGAACATCAGAGAAGAATAAAAGTTGAGACAAGAGAAAAGATAATAAGGAAGATATTTGAATACACATAACTCTTAAAAAGGTAGTTAATACAACATATCATCTAGATTAGAAAGATATTTAAAAAACTGCAAGATCTAACATAGTTTATTAATGACAAAATGGTTGTGTAGTAAAAATAAAAGAAACAAGTGAAGTTCAATAATAATTTTTTCTTCTGGTGATAATATACCTCTGTTGAAATCAGACCATAAGCAATTGATCCACTTAAGGTTCTATCTTTTGTCACGCCTGTGCAAACCTGCCAATAATTAGACTCGGCCAATTGAGGTGAGAACAAACAACATTGAGAAATATGAAGGGCCCAAAGGAGAAAATTGTGAAAATCATAACATAAAATGAAAGGAAACCACTACACTCTAGACAGTTCTCAAGTAAATTAATAAGAGAAAGAAAGAAGTGAAGTTCAATAATAATTTTTCTTCTTGTGATAATACACTTATGTTAAAATCAGGCCTTAAATTAGACTCAGTCAATTGAGACGAAAACCAACAATATTGAGAAATATGAAGGACCCAAAGTAGGAGATTATGGAAATCATAACATAAAATGAAAGAAAATCACTGCACTTAGCAAGTTTCTAGACAGTTGTTAAGTAAATAAGAGAGGAATTACTATATCACTAGTGGTTTAGAGTCTTCTCAGAAGAAAAAATTAAAATAATATTGGGATTTTGTATTTTTGTAACTGGCTAGTACGATACTCTGCGTACACAGGTAATACCACTGCCTACGCATTAAAGAGATAATGTGTGAGAGGGATGAAAGTAATAATATAATGAGTATTTAAGATTTAAAATGAAATATTAATTTACTTATAAAAAAGGAAGTGCAATTAGCAAGTTTTAATTTGGAAATATTGGAGTGCAATTATCAAATGGAGGGAGCAATTAGCAAGTTTTAATTTTGAAATATTGGAGTGTACTTATTAAAAGGGGGTGCAATTAGCAAATTTTACTTTTGGAAAGCCCAACTCGAGAAAAAAGAGAAAGAGAGATGTCCAATTACCATTTTAACCTTATTTTTGCCAAGTGTCATTAATATAAAATGTCCAATTTGATAATTGTGTTAGTGGTTTCTTTTTATATAGGTATATTAGATTAGATTAGATTCATTCAGTTTTGTTTATCCAATTTTTTTTTCGGTACAATTTATCCTATTTTGTGAATTTTTAGAATAAAATTAAATTTAATTATCTTGACATGTACTAATAACATACAAGTTTAATTTTCACACACCATTTGGCTAAAGTAGGAATGTAAATCAAATCATTGGTGAACTATTCGAGCTCAATCCGTTAAATACTAGATATTAAAATAATTTAGAATTAAGCTTAAAAAATGGATAGATTGAAACATATAAGAACTTAATTTAAACCATATATGTGATATTAAAAGCACAAGATCGTATCTCCAATTTCTCTATAAAAAAAATCTCGAATGTTTATTAGTAAGGTTGTCAAAATTGATAGTCTACGTAAACTCGTGAAAGTTCCGTAGATTCAACTCATAGACTCGAATCGTAGAATCATAAGAGTTTATTTTAAATAAAAATAATAGTAAATTACCTGTAAATATCAAACATAAATTCATACAATAAGTTTTTAGTCCACAGATCACACCCAATCAAACATAAATTTATACAATAAAATAAGTTCTTAGTCCATTGTTCACTCCAGGGATAATATCCACGAAATCATATCCAATTATTATTATTATAGCAAGAACCAAGAAACACACACACACACACACACACACACACACACACACACACACACACATATATATATATATATATATATATATCTAGATTCAAGCATCAAGTCTATTTGCTTGGATAATCTAATTGGTTGTTGGCACCTAACAAATCCAATTCTTGACGAATAGAAAGCATGGAACCATCAACCATATGTCATTGCATAACCATTCATAGACTATTCAAAGATTGATTGCATATATATCTCCTCTTATGGGTCCGTAAATGCAACAAATTGAAGTGAGGAACTAAATACCTACAGCACGAGGTGAGGAAGAATGAAGCGAGGAGAGTGCAAACGAAGTGAGGAACGACACAACCACGTAACCACAGAGCGACGGAGTGAGTAGATCGACAGAGCGAGGAGATCGACTGAAAATAAACAAACTAAGGAGAGCGAGTCCAGAAACGTCGCAGCACAATGTGAGGAAAAAGAATGAAAAAAAATGATATTCAAAATGGAGTCGTTTCGCTACCAACCAAACTCGCGAAATCATAGCAGAAAAACGATTCTACTCAAAATCGAGCGAGTCTACTCAGGAGAGGCTGAGTAAAATCGTAAAAACGTATGATTCTACGTATGATTCTGAGTTTGATAACCATATTTATTACATACATTAATCGATATGAAGAACACAAAAGAATATATTAAATTTTAGTAAGATAACTATGAATGACTATACTCTTTTTCTAAGTATTTATTATTTAGTTGGATCATTATGATATATACTGATTAATTGATCATTTAAATCATTAAATATTATGCAGATTTTAATTTTATATTATACGAATCAATTTATCAAGGTGATGACAAAGATTTTGTATACCGATTAAAACAATCAATTATATTAATATACACTATATAGATTTTTTATTATATTTAAATACAATATTTAATTCATTAAATATTATAGAATTTATTTATAATTATGGTAACCAATTACGAATTGTTTTTTTTTCACTTTTAATTCATAAAAAATACATAATTATAATAATAAATTATGGGGTGTGGGCATAGGTAGCAAGGTACTCGTGTTTGCATATACTCCTAATTTAGTAGCATATTCTAATTTATGTTGTAACAAAAAAAAAATTTAATGTAAATATATGTTTTAATTTTATTTTGTTGTAAATATAAAATTGATTGAGTGGTTAATAAAGAAAAAAATGATAAAAAATATGTTTTTAGAAATTATATATTTGTTTTCAAAATTAAATTTCCTTACTTTCTTAATAATAATAATACTAATAATAATGTTTTACAGAAACAACGTCACGATAACAGTAAGTTAACTATCATAATAATCAATACATGACGAAATTTCATCTTACCAATGATAAAGTTTGACCACTTAAGCATTGAATACAATATAATTGACTAATCAAGAACAATTCCACATTTGTTAATTTATGTCATGTGTTTGGTGGTTTTGCCAATGGAAAATGGTCAGAATCATTCGCATAATATCACACTAGTATTTTAGTTAATTTATGTGTTCAGTGGTTTGTTAATAGAAAATGGTCAAAATCACTCATACTAATGTTTTAGTACGAGCAGTGCATGTGAAAGAAACGAGCATAGCTTAAACAAGAAAAATAATTAAGCTTTACTAACCTTGGAAAGATAAACTTGTTTTTCATTACATAAAAGTACTAGTTCACGTTTCGGTCCCCCAAACCTTTGGACTGGACTAACATTTTCAAACAAACATTCTGAACCAATGCAAACCTTCAATGTAAGGCAATCAGCTTCTGCTGTTCTGTAGAACGGCGCAACAAATGAACATTTTCTTACCTCTTCAGAACCTTCAGAACAGTCCAAATCTAGAAAGAAATATTGTATGAAACCATCATCCAAAGTCATCCTTAGCCACAACCCACTCTCACTTAAAATATTATGGAGAGTGATTTCACATTTTATACCAACGGGTAGTCCTGAAACAAAGGGAAGAGGATGTTCAAAGTCAATATTGGGAACACTTAGTTCTGCCTTTACATGTTTGATTGATCCATGAAACACAAACTGCTTTAAGGAGAAGAACTTGAGACATGCATCAAACTGAAGTGGACTGCAGGAAGCTCCATTGATGGAGGTGCTACTTAATACTTTCCCAAGTTCAACTAGGAAATTGGATGGCATAGCTGAACTTTCTTTAAGGATAGATTCAACACGTAAATATAGACTACTCAACCTCTTTAATGTATGATTAATACAGCTGACTTCTTCTTTACATATCCTGAGGGTATAAGTCAATAGCATTAGCTCCAAGACATTCAATTCCTCTTCTGCAGAGAAACCTATAAACCTACTTATCAATTCTTTAACCCTCCTATCAAGCTTTCCCAGTTTGAATTCCAATTTTCCTATTCCCTGATAACACAACCCTTTTGCTGGAAGCAAGTTGTTCCATACTTCTGCAAGTAGCTCTATTATCTGGAGATATAGTAAAGTAAATGCCAAAGCATCAGCATCACCGGATCCCAAAGAATCAAATTTCATAGTGGTTAACTCCTTCAAACACCTGCATCATTGACATCAGCACCCCAAAGGAAGCAATGATTAAAATAAACAAAAAGACATTATTAGATGCATGCATGCCTAAATTTAAACAATATAAAAAAGAAGAAAATGTCATATTTAAGTATATTATAAGCTTGTGGGACATCTTAAATTTCATGCCTCGAAACTGACGGAAGACACTACCGACTAACCAGAATCCCCATATTTTGTATGTAAAGTAAACTCATCACACAATTATACACTGATATGCCCAAATTGAGTTATTGTAAGCAAAGTCTGTACACAGGTTTGGGATTAATTATATGCAACATACACATAAAACATATATTGGAAGAAGCAACAGCAAATGCCAAGGCACATATGTTAATGAAGTTGTACTACAATTCATTACCTCAAGGACCTTAGCACTTCATTTATGTGACCTGACTGTATCCTCGGCCACATATCAGGGAACTTTGCAAGGATGTAATTTATCAAGTTTGTAACTTCATTATACACTGATTGCTGTTGTTCTACCTGATCATTTGCTACCTCTTTTGGCTCCCTTGTGATATGTGAATCAATTTTGGAACCAATCACCTCATTGCTATCAAAATTTGGAGCATCACCTTCAAATAAAGGAAACTGTTCTTCCCCTTCCGCAAGGTTAATATTTGTTGCAAAATACTCTGTAGATCTGCTTTTCTCACATAGGCAGGCCAAAAGGGCATCCCTATCCATGATATCACTAAAAGCATTATAAATTCTACCTAGGAACGTAACTGCATAGGAAAACATTACTGGTGGTATTCTGCCTACATCAGCATCCAAGAGTGCAGCAGATATAGAAAGAATTAACAGTGCAGCTATCTTTGCACTATTAAATTCTACATTTCCTTCCAAAGCTGTTTCTACCTGTCAAAGAAGAATAAAAAAATGTATTCAGTGCCACTCCTTCAAACAAATATAGGTATAGGAAAAAACTTAGATACAGTACCATAAGTACTGTTGGTGTTGTTCTCCAATCAGATTTGGAGTTTCACCAAGGTAATACGTGATGACATTTAATGAATTCCTTTGTTTTGCATATTAACAAGGTGAAACTTCAAATTTGACTGGAGAACAGAACCAATGGTACTATATCTAAGTTTTTTCCATAGGTATGTACTCTTCTTTATTCTTGATGTCAAGTTCTAACAAAATGTATGTCGGAAAAAAATTACTTTTGATTGAAATTGGTGCAATTAAATGTGGTTAACTAACTTTCTCAGTTAGTGTGAATTAGTTTTTTTTCCCTAATATTTGAGACCGGAAGGAGTATATCTGTTTCATTTACATGCAAAATATGCCAAATGTTCAAGAAGTTCTTGTATATGATTATATACTATAATCCAAATGAATGCACCTCTTCAAACATGTCCTTGATAATCAAGCTTACAAATTTCTTGTGATTTCGGCCCAGATGAGAAAAAGTAGATAATACATCAGCTTCATCCTGGAAACATAAAAGTTAAAAAGTTAAACATATGAAAGATATAAAAAGTGGTTGTATTGTTGAGTCTTGGCTCCGTCTTCTAAAAGACCAGGATTAAGAAGAATGTAATTGATAAAGCAAAGACAATATTTTGGATGGAATGAAAAGGGATAAGCTCAATATTTTTCTTATCCCTTCTGATTTAAAAACCATCAAAATGAAGTGAAATGAAATTTTGGCAAATAATGTAATAACAAAATTTATCAACTGAGGTTACATATTTTTGCAGATAAAACCCCTTTGCCTCTGGAAAATTAAAAAATTAACAAGAGATTTTGCATAGCCATTGAAAAAATAAAAGACAATTGGAACATAGTATAAAGCAAACCTGTGGATAACTGTCTAAACTGCCCAGAAGACTGTCAATAGATGATTTGAACGATGCCAGATAATTTAGCTTCACTACTTTAAGTATTTTCCTATCAGTATATCTTACATCCCGACTGTTGTCTACCAAAGCACCAAGAAACTGCAAAATAAAATGAAACTTATGACTAATATCAATAATAAATTGCAACAAAGATTTAAAAAGAAAAGAAAAGAAAAAAAAAAAGCAATGCCATTAGGTGAGTCAGTTAGAGAAAATTTCATCATTTTGGCAATGTAGGCTTATAAAAAGATGAAGATCGCTTAAGAATTCAACTCAGAAAAACACACCCAATATCCATAACTAGTCTCAAACCAAACAAAAATAGAAAACTAGAGGACATTGTTTTAATTAAAAGTGAAAATAAAAAATGAAAATAGAAAACGTTTTCTCTAACCAAATGGCACCTTATTAATTTGAAACCCAAATATAACCCTATTCATCTACCAGGAAAATAACCAAACCACTAGCATAACTCCTTAACCATAAAAAGAAATGGGATCCCCCCCCCCCCTATTTTTTCCTACCTCCTACCACAGTAAACAAGGTAAAATCTCTGATTAAGAAAAATAAAAAATACAAATAATCACTGAATTTCCATTCTCCATACAGCAACAGGAAGGAGGTTCCATAATTAGGCCAACATGAGATGCATCTTGAAGCTTCAAAGAAAGGAAAAAATGTAGGCACTAAAATATATACTGGACATAGAGCAAAATGATTAAAAAAGAATCAGAAACATACCATGTGCAAATGCTTTTCAAGAAGCTTTAAACGGCCATTAATTGCCATATGATGCATGGTTTCTAAAGATTGTAAACGAACCACCTCCGATTCATCGTTCAAAACATCCATTAACGAGTCTAAGGCTTTACGCGCAAACTCAGCAGATAGGCTTGTCAGTGTGCGTAAGGACTCACATACAGACTTCCTCACCTTCAGGTAAGGCAGAAATGAAGTCAATATTATCATATAATCACACAAGGAAAAAGCATTATAATTATACCAGATAATAGCTGTCAATTTTCAGATGAATCTCTGCAAACAAGGGATTTTCAAAAGTTACCTCAAAGAACTCATCCTCAAGCCCATGAACTAGTGCACCAGCAACACTAGTTGCCAACATGACAAATTGTTCAGATGTGCGCTGACCCAGAGTTTCCTTTTGCTTTCCATGCCCTGAAACTCTCTTTGATAAACTTTGCAACAGAAGATCCTCCGATACCATTTCCATCTTTCTGAGGGCATTAAATGCTTCAACCCTGACCTTCATGTTCATATCTATTGCCATGGAGCATAGCTATATGCACATACAGTGAATGTGTTATGAGATATTGAGGGACCAGCCAACAACTGCCAGATATGCTAGAAAACTCAAACAGATACTAAACTCCAAAAAATTTGGGATATATGCAACCCACAGTATAGGAGTATACCTTGGCAAATACGTCGTTGGACCAATAGGCTTTCATGTCTGAGTTAGAAGCTGCCAACATCAGACCCCATGAAGCCACCTGGAATATAACAGTTTATGTCATTCAAACACTCACCACCATCAACTAGCTAAAAACCCCAGAAGTTTCATGAGACTAAACAAAACCCCCTTATTTTTCTACCCCAACAGTAACCTTATCATCTGATGACACTAAACTGAGATATCTGATTTTATCATTTATAGTATCCTCGCAACACCATAACTAGCAATAATTAAAGAGGAGTAAAAACTTGGTTTAGTTAGTCATCAGTCATCTAAAGACCCTACATCACATTGGCTTTTGTATGTAGGTGATCAATAATCAATAATAGCTGATATCAAATTAGTCCTTCAATGCTGTAAACCACATGTGCCTTCCAAAAAATATTCTCCACATCACATTAGTCCTTCGTTCATATATTCAATTGGTCTTCAAATTGCAATTAATAGGAATGGCTGGAATACCATTAGTTTGGTCCACTAGAAGACCAATTTCATGGCGTTAACTGACACTGAAATACTACTCTAATATCACCAAGGTTTTAAATGTGATTTACTGCAGTTATAAAAATCTCAGCAATTTGCCCATAATTTCAATAACAATTTAAAACCATGGCATCACTATATATAGGCAACATGTAGTCATGTATAATTGAAATATATTTTAATATAAGATCATTTAAAACATTTCCTCTAAAACAATAATATTTTCAAAGTCACCTGCGACGAGGGATTCGTGTTCAAACCTACAACTACGTTCACAATGCTCCTCCAAGTTCAAAATTTTGAACATCTGTCTTTCATATTTTTTTAAAATTTCAGTACTTTCATGCTTTTAAAATACTCAACTTATTAGTGAGAGTTGTAACGCGAAATCTTACCACGCGAACCGCAGAGAACCTAACGGAAGAATCCACATCCCGAAGCAGCCGAACGGCGCGTCGATAACACGCGTCCACCAACACAACGTCTTTTGACTCTCCGCCGCGCTCGCAGAAACCGACGAGCCCTTCCAGCGCCGAGGATCGCACGTGTGGGAAAGGGTCCTTCGTGAACCCTAACAGCACTGCGAGCAGCAAACCGTGCCGGACCTCGAACTCCGCACCCGCGTTTCGGAGCATCCACGCGCGCGCGGGCATGGACGCGCCGAAGCACAGCGACGCGAAGCGCGTGTCGTCGAGGTGGAGGCGCGTGAGGGAGGTGGCGAGTGCCTCCACGGCGAGGTGAGGAGGAGATGGGAGGATGGGAGGTGAGAGGGAGACGTCGGGGCGGAGCGCGGCAGCGTCGGAGAGGAGCTTGAGTGCGTGGTGAGAGGGGGAGCGGACTAGGGTTTCGAGGATGGAGGAAACGGTGCGTTTTGGGGTTGAAGGATGGAGGAGCAAGGAACGCATGGTGCAGAGGGTGCAGAGAGAGAGAGGTTGTTCGGAAGTGTCGTCTTGTTCGGCCATTGCTGGAAATTAAAAGTGACCGCGCCGGTGGTGGTGGTGGCTGTGGCTGTGGTGGAGGAGAACTACTAATTTTCAGATTTTTATAAACATTTCGATTAAAAAGTATTTAGTCCTTATTTTTAATTTTGTTTTTACACTGGAGTGGAGCCTAATTTTTAATGGAGGGAATGGTTATTTTTTTAGTTTTGGCCCGTATGGAAAGAAGCTGTGAGAGAAAAACAATTGAAAAGAAAATGAAAAAGCAAAGAAAAATATAGTTTCTTTTTTATTTTGAGGTTAATTTTTTCTATTTTTCATTAATAAATAATTAAATAGCAGAGAGATATTTTTATTTTTTATTTTCTCTCTCCATCCAACAAATATGAAAGTGAATCAAGTTAACAGAATTGATATCTCATAATTGGCTTAACATTAAAAAATATATATAATTTTAAATATATTGTGTATGAGCAATGTTAGTAATAATGTAATATTTTTTATTTAACATGATTGTTTTAACTATTTAAAAATTTGGTCAACATTTCAATTCTAATTTTTTGTGTATTAAAAAATGTTTGTTAGAATATAGAAGAAATCAACTTCTTAATCTTTAGGTTTTTTTTTTATCAAGGGATATCTTAGATTTGTAAAATATTTATATAAAAAATATATATATTTTATTACATTATACTTATTGATTAAAATTTATTAAAAATTTAAAATTAAAATATTATATACATGATTCATTCATTAAACAAAAAGTTAATGATATAGAAATCTAATTGTGGCCAATCTCTCATACTCACAGTTCATGGTGGCATGATTTTGTCCAAAATGATTCAAAGATAAGTTGAGCACTTTCCAAATACATAAATGGATTACAACCAAGTTTAGATTTATAAAATTTACTTATTATTCCCTCCATTCTTTTCAAAATCATCTTGTGTACAGGTTGTTTGGGATTTGGGCAGAACATTTTGAAACAACATTATGTTGCCATGGTCAAGATTAACACATTGCAAAACACTCAGCATACTTGAGCAAGATCAATTGCTCCTTCATCAATGAAAACACAATGCAATTATGGAGAAAAAAGACGTTGAGCTCACAATTTTTCATTTAGAACAACTAATGAATGGTAGCCTCGCTTTACATTCATGTTTGGTATTTTGGTCCAAGAATGATCCCTTGGATCAAATCTTTCAGCAGACCTGCAGTTATGTAGAAGTGGCATTCACATTAGTACAAAAATAAAATAACACCCTATTATATATATATATATATATATAAAATCATAGTCTAGATCAGCCATATTTGCATGATAAGTTTCAACTAATGATATAAATAAATTGAACCATTCAGATAAAAAATTGAACCAAAATCAAGATATAAATATTACCTTAAGTAATCATTTCCATCAAATCCACCAGTGGCATAGATTGCACCATTGAGTTCCACTGCAGCAAGAACAAATCTCTCGAAATATAAAGAGCATCCAAGTAACAAGATAAATAGCTTTTATGCTATAAAAAGAAAGTATCTAAATGATTACATAATTTATTCTGCCATGTAAGAAAGAAAAGACTCGGGTCATCTTAGAAGTGACAAATACATTGAAGGTATAAGGCCGGTAACAATACCTGATGCAAACATACATACTACATCACGATATAAGCTACCCTAAAGGCCTAAACAATTTTAAAGTTAGCTCTTTTAAAAAATAACTGACAAAAATAAACTTTAAATGGATAAAATGTTGTAAAATATTAATTCCAATTGACATCTTTAGAATCTTAAGCCTAAAAAATCACATAATTTCTCGTGTCATTTTGCATTTACACATAATTATAACTCTCAAATCTCAGTCAAGACCTGAAATATTGATCATTTTATTGCCCCGTTTTACCTTGTGTAGCATTGAGCGTGTAGGGATCCACCGCCCAATATCTAAATCAAGCATCTCAACATCTGAAAAGCAGTCAACTACAGTACCACCACCAACAACAAATATTTTGTCATTCACAGCAGTTCCCGACAAGCTTCCTTTCTTCTGGTTCAAAGAGGGGCACAAGTTACAGCTGTCATGAACTGGATTGTATGATTCAACTACACAGATAGAAGATAAAAGGGTTGACAAAGCTTCATCTCATTCCAAAATATAATTATTTGAAAAGCACAGCTAGATCTCATACCTTTGTCATACCAAACATAACCATTTCCACCACCAAAAACATAAATTTCACCATTCAACCACATATGAACGAACTGAGCTCATAGGCTTAAGAGATTTGATCACATTCTGAGAAGTACAATACAAATCCATAGTTGCTAACAATGATTTTCCATCAAAGCCTCCTATTAGAAACAATGAATCTTTGGGATCTAATTGCAGCTCAGCTGTTGACTTTATTGCTGCCTTCTCAACATGTGCCAAATGATTAGGAATATTACATGCAGATTCTAAAAGTGTACAAAGATCTTTTTTAGATGCTGAATTTCCATTTCTTCCGCAATCTGAATGGCAAGTAAAAAACAAGCCAATATTGATGTGGTAAATAGAAACTGACTGCAATTAAATATACCAAAATTACTTCCAACAGACTGTTCTGACTTCAATATCACTCAGATAAACTTATTCAAAAAATTATCTCCAACCTACAGTTAATTGTAGTCATTTATACTTTTGGACATTTACTAATTATCTCAAATAATCAATGCAAGCTTCTTATCCATTCTTACTGTACTACCATTCATTCTTTTTCTAAGTTTATCCTGCCAGCCAGCCATGCAATAATACTTTCAAGTTTCAACTTATATTATCTTCAGTTTACTTTCTAAAGACTCTAAATTACATTAAATGTGTTCTCAAACTTCGGAGGAAAGAAACTCTAGGTTTGGATCTTCAATGGACATTCCATAGATGTAGTGAGAGAGAGAATCTGATAAGAACCTTGGGAGAACTACTTCACAAGAAGTTAGTTGTCGTAGTTGGAGAATCCAAGGTCATATAAACCATACACTAGAATCCCATACTTACACTATGGTACTCAAAGTTTCATACCTCAATTGAATCCTAACATCCACCACGCTCCACTGCCTTGGTGCCCATGGCCACGTGAGCTGGCTATGCACAAGGCGCTAGTCCTTTGACTATCTGAGGCAAATATTGCAATGACAGTGTCACAACTTGCACCACTTGTTTGCAGCTGTGAGACATGCTGGAAAGCTTTGATACCAATGAGAAAACCACACCACAAAAGCTAGTTGATCCTAATGCCATATAAAGCCTACACTAGAATCGTATACTTCCAATGTGGGACTCAAGTCCCACAACTTGCAATCGGATCCTAATATAACCCCCCAAAAAAGTGAATCTCACTATATTTAAATTGTTGGACTCGGCTGTTTTATTGGTTTCATTCTCCCACTACGATGCTGCAGTAGAAGTGCAGAACCAAAACCTTGTCAAAATGAGTCAATTAAAAAGGAAATTTCAAATTCGTGAAGAGATTGTACCTAAGTAAAAACAAGCATACCAGCAGGTGATCTACATATTTGGGGACTTCAAACAGTAGCTGAAGTTAAAAATTACAAACGGGGATAATCACTTAACAAAAATCTATAAACATCATAGATTGAGAAATTCCACATGCTTGGTCAATTTCTATGATAACTTTATACATTTTAATGCATTCCAGCAATATGCTTATAGATGTTTGGGATGGAGAAATAATTGAAAAACATGATAAATTTCAGATAGAATCTACAACATAGAAAGTGTCCAGCTTCTGCTCCAGGTAGCAATTGAAAATAGTCAATGAATCTAGATATCAAAACAGCATAAGGAAAAGGATAGCTTACTAGCCTTTTGGATTTTTGCATAACTTCTTGAATGATCATGATCCAATTAAGCTTGATCCCCTTCTTTAGTCCATACACCACCTGAAGATCATCATCCGTAGCTTGAGCATGATTAGAAGTCCTTGGAGTAAGAATGTAAGTGATGATGTAGTGTAGCAAACGGTCCTCATGCGTCATAGGGCCTGTGCTTAATCTCAATCTCACATTCATATGTGGATCAATAAGCATGCTCCTATAAGTCTCCATTTTGTTGTAGCCCTCGGCTTCCTCTTCAAATCTTCGTTCACCATCAAAAGTGATACCAGTTACCTCTTGCCATATCTCAGGTGTACTCTCCATGGCAACACCATTTACTTGAGTGAGGATCGTTTAGTGCATGGTGATTTTGGAACAAGTGTAAAAGACCTTAACCAAGTCAGGGTAAAATGTCCCTTTCATTTGAAAAAATTAGGTCAAGCCTTGTTGCTCAAGAAGGTGAAGAAAGTTAAAACCTTCTTGAATGAACCAAGCAAGATTTAGGCATTTGGGTGGACACAGAAGTTTGGTGGCGCTAAATTGCAAGTAGTTCATCCTATCTGCTTCATTTGTGAACCAATGATCAAGCCTATTAACTACGGGGTTGGAAGGCTAAGCATCAGCTTTTCTCTTGGATTTATTGACCTTTTTGGATGTAGACATAATGGAGGTTCAAAGAACACGAATAGAAAGCACAAGAGATATTGAGAATAAGAGAGTTTCAAAGAAGGTAAGAAAACAGAGTGTGTTGGTTGTGAGGTACTAATTTCACAAACCATCAATTTATAGGCAATTTCAAGTTAGTGAGCAGTTGGGAATTTTAAAAAAAATTAATGTTATGACTTTAATCACGTCCATAATGGCTTTGATTACAGCAAATCATGCTTAATGGCAGTTGGGTGATTTTGAAAACTGTCAGATTTTTGCAGTAACTGCAGAAATAATCGATTATTTCGATAGTGTAATCGATTATTTTGGTTTGAAAATCAAGGTTCAGTAATGATGTAATCGATTACCATTTGATGTAATCGATTATGTCAGAGCAGGTGATTTGTTGAAGATGAAGTGTAATTGATTATAACTTGTTTTAGTCGATTAAGACAGAGTGATGTAGAATTTTCAGACCAGCAGAGGCAGAATAATCGATTATTCCGTTGTGGTAATCGATATTCCAGGAAGTTCCAGAATTTTAAAAAGCCCACAGACTTCATGTAATCGATTAAAGTATCGATTTAATCAATTATTCCAGAGCTATCATGGTTTTTCTAGAAAACGATGTAAAAATAATCGATTATCCCGATGTTGTAATCGATTACAACAGCTTAGACTTCCTTTTAAAATAGCACAGTGTGATCAAATAATCGATTATAACCACACAGTAATCGATTATATCAACTTTTATTCAATAACAGATTTTATGCAACATTCAACAAGTATTCTTTACATCAAATTGAGTTGCTTCTTATTCATGCAATGTCTAGTTCAATTCACAATGAAATTAATCATGGAAATGTCACTTAACATAAACGTGATTTATCCAAAATACCAAGCATATTTCTCAATGTAAAGAATCTCTCCTATCCAAAGGTTTAGTAAAGATATCAGCCAATTGATTCTTACTATCAACAAATTCAACTTTAATGTTACCTTTCTGTACATGATCTCTGATGAAGTGATGCCTATTTCAATATGCTTCGTCCTAGAATGCATGATTGGATTCTTGGAAATATTTATTGCACTTGTGTTGTCACATAATAATGGAATTAGATGAAGTTCTACACCAAAGTCTTGAAGTTGTTGCTTCAGCCATAGACTTTGAGCACATCAACTTCCAGCTGATATATACTCAGCTTCTGCTGTTGACAATGCTACACAAGATTGCTTTTTACATTGCCAAGAAATTAAAGAGCTTTCTAGAATGTGACAAGTACTACTTGTGTTCTTTCTATCCAATTTGCATCCTGCAAAATCAGAGTCAGAATAACCTATTAAAGTGATTGTTGTACCTTTGGGATACCAAAGTCCTACTTTTGGAGTAGACTTTAAGTATTTGAAGATCCTTTTCACAGCTGTTTGATGAGACTCCTTTGGATTAGCTTGATATCTAGCACATAGGCAAACACTTAGCATTATGTCTGGTCTACTTGCTGTGAGATAGAGCAATGATCCAATCATCCTCTATACTTTGACTCATCAACGCTTTTTCCTCTTTCATCTGAATCAAGGTAAGTGGAAGTTCTCATAGGAGTTGTTGCAGTTTTGCAACTTTCCATTTCAAATTTCTTCAACATTTCCATACAATACTTTGATTGACTTAGGAAAGTTCCATTCTTCATTTGTTTAACTTGAAGGCCAAGAAAGAATGTAAGCTCTCTCATCATAGACATTTCAAACTTACTTTGCATGCTTGCTGCAAATTCTTTACACATGGAATAGTTAGTAGAACCAAAAATAATATCATCAACATAGATTTGTACCATAAGCATATCTTTGTTCTTTTTTTTGATGAACAATGTTTTTGTCCACTTCTCTTCTTGAGGATAATTGATCAAGCAAAAATTTGCTTAGTCTCTCATACCAAGATCTTGGAGCTTGTTTCAATCCATACAAA
>PYAF01005117.1:358548-374158 GCA_007407185.1 Glycine tomentella | reverse complement strand
GATCTACAAAACCAGGAGGTTGGTCAACATATATCTCTTCATCAATGTAACCATTAAGAAATGCACTTTTCACATCCATTTGAAACAATTTAAAGTTCATTACACATGCATATGCAAGGAGTAATCTAATAGCTTCTAGCCTAGCAACTGGAGCATAAGTTTCATCATAATCAATGCCTTCCTCTTGGTTGTATCCCTTGGCAACCAATCTAGCCTTGTTTCTAATTATGATGCCACTTTCATCCAGTTTGTTCCTAAATACCCACATTGTGCCAATAGGTGTGTGAGTGGAGGATCTAGGTACTAGTTCCCAAACATTGTTTCTTTTAAACTGATTTAATTCCTTATGCATGGCAATCAACCAATATTCATCTAATAAGGCTTGTTCAATGTTATTAGGTTCAATTTGTGATACAAAAGTCATGGTGCAACAAAGATTTCTTAAGGAAGATCTAGTTGATACTCCCTTTGATACATCACCAATTATGTTGTCTAATGAAAGATCTTTTAAGGTTCTCCAATCATTGTGTTTAGGTGTAGCTGTTCCTTGATTCGTGTCTTCTTTAGTTTCATCTTCTTCCAACTGTTTGGTTTCCATGTGCTGTTGTCCTTCCTCTTTATATTCTGCATCATTATCACTCAAAACTTCTACTTGAGAAGGGTTAGATTCAACACATACAATATGTACTGACTCCTCAACACACAAAGTTCTCTTGTTAAAGACCCTATAAGCTTTACTTTGCAAGGAATATCCTAGAAAGATAGCCTCATCAGCTTTTGAATCAAAGTTACCAAGATTGTCTTTGCCATTATTCAAAACAAAACATTTACAACCAAATGTCTTAAGGTGAGAGATATTTGGTTTCCTCCCTTTATAGATTTCATAAGGAGTTTTCTTTAAAATGGGCCTTATGAGAATTCTATTAAGAGTATAACAAATTGTACTTACAGCATCTGTCCAAAAATGCTTAGGTAATTTTGTTTCATTTAGAAAAGTCCTTGCTCCTTCTTCTAGTGATCTGTTTTTCCTCTCCACAACACCATTTTGTTGTGGTGTTCTTGGAGCCGAAAAATTGTAATTAATTCCAAAATCTTCACAAAACTTTTCAAAGTGTTCATTTTGGAATTCACCACCATGGTCACTCCTAATTGAAACATATTATAGCCCTTTTCATTTTGAATAACTTGGGCAAGTTTCTTAAAAGCTGTGAATGATTGGCTTTTGGATCTTAAGAGGAATGTCCATGTGTATCTAGAGTAGTCATCCACTATAACAAGTCCATAATAATTTCCTCTTAAGCTCATGGTTCTAGAAGGGCCAAACAAGTCCATGTGAAGCAATTCAAGAGGTCTAGAAGTAGAAATCATATTCTTACTTTGAAAAGAGTTTTTAGTTTGCTTCCCACTTTGACATGCTTCACAAATTCTGTCCTTCTCAAACTTAAGCTTGGGTAGACCAATTACAAGGTCTTTTCTGATTAACTTGTTAAGATGATGCATGTTTATGTGAGATGTTCTTCTATGCCATAACCAAGTTTCATTCACTTTACTCATCAAGCAATCAGTTTTATGTATGAATGCATGGTCAATAGTCAAGACATAGATATTACCCTTTCTCTTATCAATGTGTGCCACTTTGCCACTTTTGCTGTCATGTATCAAGCAAGTTTCATTGTTGAAGGTAACTTTAAATCCTTTGTCACACAATTGACTTATGCTTAGCAAATTATGTTTTAGCCATTCAACATATAACACATCCTTAATCTTTGTAGACAAGCTGTCTCCAATATTTCCTTGCCCAATTATCTTGCCTTTGTTATTGTCCCCATAAGTAACATTTCCTTTTTCTTCAAGTACAACATCAATTAGCATGGATATGTCTCCAGTCATGTGTCTTGAATATCCACTATCTAGGTACCAAGTTGAAGATTTTGCTTTAAGACACATCTACACAAGTCATTTTAAAAAGAGAGATAGGGTCTCCAATTTAAGTTGGGTCCAAAGGGGTTAGTTGCTTTCTTTCTTTTCTCAACCCATATACATTCCCCATTAGGAACATAAAATCTTCTAGCATAGCACCTGTATGATGTGTGACCTTTAAGCATACAATAATTGCAAGTAAGATTCTTTGATGATTTTGCATGTGTAAATCTTTGATAGAGATTTGGTTGATTATGCTGCCTTTGATTCTTATGTTTTGGAGGTACAAACACAAGCTTATTTTGAGTTATAGCTCCATATTTGTATCTCAATCCATAAGTATCACCAACAAACTTTTGCACACTTAGTAACTCATCTAAGTTGCATTTGCCTTTGTAATACTTCCTCAGCAAATCAATCAAATAACTATTTTCAATTTGTAAGCACATGTTTTCTTTTTCCTGCACGTAGCTTATAATCATCAAATTCTATTTGCAAATTATTGAAATCATCAACCTTAGAGTTGGCTAAGGAACATGTACATCCATTCTCTTTGTAACTTGAGAGAAGTTTATCATGATCTTCTTTCAACTTACAAAGCTCATCTTGCAATTCAACAAGTTTGGGAACATGCCACCTTAGATCACTCACTACTACAAAAACTATATTTTACAACGCGCCTTCTAAGACGGTTCCCTAAAAACCGTCTTAAAATGTTAGGCAGTGACAATTTTGTAAATAATATAATATGTACGAAGACGGTTTTATGATAACCGTCTTAGAAATGAAGTGTTCAAAGACGGTTATTATATAACCGTCTTAAAATCAACTATACAAAAACGGTTTTCATAACGGTCTTTAAATTTGCGCTTCTTTCAAATCCACAAAAATCGAAGCACCCTTGTGGCCGTTTCGTTTCCTTTCTCTTTCTCCCTCACCTCATTCCTATTCATTTCTCTCCCACCACAAAGCCACGTTATCATTGGAACTCCAACGCTAACAGCCTCCACCGTAGAGTTCCCAGGCTTCCGTCCAACTGCCTCGTGTACCAACATCCTCTCGTACACAAGTGGCACCGACTAGCAGTTACGACGGACCAACCGGTGCGCCACTGAGCATGGTAGGGAGTCGAAAGAATGGAGGGAGAGGACTCTGGTGTGGCTGCCGTATAACGGAGCTTGGCGTCAGTGTGGCGAGGAAGGATCTTGCCACTGTAGCTATGGAGGATTTAATAGTATTATTATCTATGGGTTTCGATTCCATGACTGGGTCTCGTGATTTGGTTAATTAATGACAACTTTCGTTGAGGAATGAAAAGGGAAAGAGTTTGGTGCTTGAAAACTCTTGTGAGTTTCACGGGCATGAGGAAGTTGTGGACGCGCCGGCGCAAGACGACGACGTTTTCGTGTCGAGGCATTCACATATGAAGTACGAGCTCAGAGATTCGTCTGGTTTAGGTGAGAATAAGAATAAAGATATATGCTTTCTTTGATTTTGAAATTTTTGACGTAGAGTTCAATTTATCAGCTAATGTTTGTTTTGTTTTTTATGGATGGTTATGGTTTAGTTCCCATTGGTGTGTACGGTATTCAACATTACCTAACTGAATTTTATTCATTTATTTTGGTGAATTTGTTAAGTGGGTATTGTTATCTAATGTGTTCGTGGGTGTAGGAGGATACTTCTGCGGTGGTGTCGATTGTGCTCTTTGTTTCGGGATGACTACACTGTTGCATACAAGTTTTGGGTTGAGGTTGCCCTTGATACAAGGGCCTTCTTTTGCTTACCTGGCCCCAGTGTTGGCGATCATCAACTCCCCCAAGTTTCAAGGATTAAATGGAAATGTGTTTTTCTTCTCATTTCTTTGTGTTTCGGATGATGTTTCTGTTTTTAGTTATATGTGAGATGTCATGGGCTTTTGTATTATGTAGATTGTGAGGTCTTTGATGGGGTAATTGAAACCAAAACTGATGATGAATTTTTTTTGTATCAATTTTCAGAAATTCAAACATATAATGAAGGAGCTGCAGGGGGCTATAATTATTGGATTGGCTTTTCAAGTCAAACTTTTCTTGGATATTCTGGACTTATGTCACTGTTAGTAAGGTAAGATTGTGGGATTTATTATACCCATTTATTTGTCTTGTTTTTTAGTACAAACTTCATTGTTTCATGACACAACATTTATTCTTGTGCACTGATTTAGGCAATTTATAAATGTGGTGCTAACTGCTATAGTTTGAGAGATACTAGTAGAACATTTGTTGGAGAAGAAGAATAATGAGAATAGGAACAATAGGGAAATTTAATATTGCATAAACGCTAGTGCTTTAAAATATTGTATAAATGTGCTAACTGCTAGGAATAATGAGAATAGGAACATTTGAGTACTTGTGTGCTCCTGTAGTAAGTGTATTGGAGAAGAGCTTGATCAATTTGAGTCCTTATAAGATAGATGGAGCTTGAAACCAAAGAAACTGTGGGTCATGTATGGTACTACAATCCCCAAACATCAATGATCAGTCTATTATATTTAAAGTCCTTTCACAACTATTCTCCTCATCTTATTGAAGAATTTAATATACTTTTACATTATAAATTCATGTTTGGGACAAGTTATAATCAGTCATTTCAGTTGTTTTCTTAGAAAAAAATTGGTTTCAAAATAAATTGGATGTTTGGGATCCAGCTTAAATATAGAAAAAAAAACTTTTTTCTTTTATGAAGCTGGAGATTTATAGTTTATCATTATTTTTCAATTATATGTATTGACATGTTTTGGTCTAATGCTTTTTTTGTGTAATCTAACATCAGTTTTTTTCTTTAAATGTGTTTTTCTCAACAATTATTTTCTGGTTTTAGCAAGCTTAACAAATTGATTTCAGATATGTACTTTGTAATCTCTACCTTCCTGACATTTTCAGTTTATTGGGGCTAGAATATGTGCCTGGTTATTGGTATTTTTTTAAAATGAGAATTGGTTTGCCAAGGACTAGTTCAACATCAGCCTACAACACAGTATCCAACATTAGAGGAGTTAAGTATTGGGAGGATCAAGTTTAAAGCTTTAGATCTCGAGGGTCACCAGATTGCACGAAGAGTCTGGAAAGATTACTATGCTAATGTCTCCCTCTCCTAACACAGACACACATTTGTGCATATATTTATGAAGTGCACCCTAACAGTTGACTTCTCAATTCTGTTTTGCACCTTTGAAAGCATCACTTGATGGAATTTGGCTATATACCTATAAGATTTGTTTGGAATTTAGGATTAAATCTTACTCCTCAATCTGATACAGTTTTAGACTTTTGGTCTACATGCTAATATTAATGTGTGGTTTGACTTGGAATATGTGAATTTTCCGTTCTAGCTGTTAACAAGGATAAAGTTTGGTATGTGCATCATGGCTTTTAAGAAATTACATGAATATTTGGAATGATTTAGAACTTGAAATGTGACTGTTTTTTTCTTTTTATTTTTTGATTTGTTGATTCAATGATGCTTGTTGCTGGCAAGGAGAAGAAGAAAAGTGGTTATGAGCTTCCTCCCAATCCTTGAGTACTTGAATATCAAGCAAAACTAAAGAGTCTTCTTCTAGACTGTTGCAGCAAGGAATTTTGAGAAGCTCTTCCACATCTAGCTGTTTAAATAAATCCGCAGCAAATTCCAAGTTCCAGCCACCTGACTGATCTTCAATGAGATTTGCAACACAGAAATGTTTAGTTTCAGATATTGGACTGCTTGTGATAAAGTGATTTGCTGGATCCCTAATCCATGGATCATGCTTGTTTATATTATAATCTATTAGGTTTGTTGACACTATGAACTATGAACAATGAGAATTAGTTATTCACATAAGAAACATCAACTAATTAAAATTGTTAGTGTCACCCAATGCTAGTTTTTCTCAGAGAATGTTTTCATTTGACAGAAAATATTGGAAAAGGTTTTCTCAGAGAATGCTAGTTTGTTTCATTCTCTATGCATAGTGCTCTTTCTTGGGGCTGCTTGCTTCACTTGCTTCCTCCACATTCTCTACAATTTGTTTTAGAATGTTTTCTTCATCTGCTTCAAGTTTTTGCATACATTGTTCAAAAGCAGACACCAACTCTGGACTAAATACAGAATCCTCACTGGATCATTTGCATTCCTAATGTCCATTATAGAATAACTGCCAAATTTTGGGGTAACATAGGATCCAGGAGAGTGTATTCCACTTGCAGGGAGCCATTCTCTAAGACTAGCAATTGCTGGATATTCCACACCGGTTGGGATTCTAAGTAATTCAAGCCTCTTTGCCACAACTTTTCTCTTAATTCCCTTCTAAGTGATCTTATTTATAAATTATATTTAACTTTGCTGTATAATATTATTAACTATCATTGGTAAAAAAATTGCTTCATCATCAAAGCATGGGAGGATCAATTGTTGTGCATGTTACTGCAAGGAGATCATTGTCCACCTTGGCTGGGTTGGTTGTTGTGGATGTTGTAGAGGTTGGTTTCTATAGTTAGTTTCCATATTGTTGTCCTTGGTTAATTATTCATCATTGCAAGGAGATCTCTTGTAAAATTTCTGTGTGGTTTGGTCATGTCAATTATATATGTCTTGTCAAGAGATGCTTGTTATGTCTGTGTAAGCTCATGGTTTCAAACTTTCACTGGAATTTTTTCCCATGCAAGACCTGTATAATTGTATTAATTTTTATTTTGCTGTGAGTCTTACAAGTATATTTGTGCAGGGATGTATTGGTTGGATGATGGGGATGATGTGGAGCTGGAAAAGAGTAATGTTCTCTTGATGGGTCCAACCGGTTCAGGTATGGGCTTTTACTTTTTTATACCACTGAGAATTGCATATACATTGCTTGCCCTTTCTTACCAGTTCTGAAGTTACTATATGACTGCTATGCTAATTTAATTTCTATCAAATAGGGAAGACGTTATTAGTTATTCACATGTTCAGGTGATAATATGGGCCTTCCTAGGCGGGAAAAAAAATTAAAATATTATAGTTTAAAAAAGAAATTACAAAAACACTGTTGCATGGAAAGTATTTACCAAGAAGTATTGCGTCTCTCCTTCGTCTTGATGATAATTGAGATTTCTGCATTGCAGGCAGTAGCAGCAGCTAGCTGTTTTCTTTTTCTTTTAAATTACTTCACGCTTATTTAAATTATATGATAATTACCAATTATCAATTACCAGCATAGTAAATATTTTATTGAAAGAAATAAAATTCATTTACCCCCAAAGAGTTCCATATAACCGAAAAACCCTCCCCCATTACAACCATCAATCCTTTTCATTTTCTATAATATGCATAAATGTACAATTTTATAGATAGATATTCCAATAAATATTAAAAAAATACAGCACAGAATAATACAATATTTAAACGAAATAAAAAAAACAAAAGTGTGTAAATATATAATAACAGTATTCTAATAACATTATAACAAATAAATAAAGCTATACACAATATTCAGGTAAAATATTTAAACAAAATATAACATTTATGGATATTATAAAAAATGAATTTGGTACGATTAAATGTACAATTTAAGATTAAGATTCACTAATAAAGATTTTACTATTTTAAATATTACTCTATTATATTACACAGGATCTATACTCTTTACTTTGATTGAAATAGATCTTCATTTTCTCAGCAATGAAATTATCACGACAAAAAATCCTATCCATCAATTCATTAAATTTTATTAATATAATAATTTTTGTTATTATAAAATGAAATTTTTAAAAATTTAATGGTAACATTGGAATAGTACATAAGGTTGTATTTTTATTTTACTGACGAGGATTCACTCCAGTCTTTCAACTATTTTTTAAAATGATAGTTAGACAAAAAAGTTCAATTTAAAAATAAATATAAGCTCAAATAACTAAATTGAAAAGAATAATTTAAAAATTTAACTAAAAGTTACCAAAAAAATTAACGAACCCACAAAGTAATTTCATTTTTATTTTAAAATAAAAATTAAGTGAGTTAGAATTTTGAAAGCTCATTATTTTTTTTAATAAAAGCCAGCAAGCAAACATCATGCTAATAAAATAACTAAGATTTGAAACCTTATTAGACTGAGAATAAAATTTTAAATTTAAATAACTTATAGATTACCTACTACATTATTAAAATCTAGTATAAATTACCTACTAATAAATCGAGACGTGATTTAAATTCACTGTTTGTTTTGATTAAATTCTATTTTCTTAATCCATTTCAATTTTACGATAAAGGTAAAATAATACTAGATAGATATTTTTATTTTGCTAAATTTTCATCTTGATTAGGGTTGCATTTTGATAGCTATCTAAACAGTAAGATTCTCTTTTGGGGGGCTCACAACTTGCATGATGAGGATCGGAATTAGAAAAGATCAGTTAATTTTGCTTGTCTAGCACCCAATTTAAATGTCAAAATAATGGGTCATTCTTGCTTTAGTTATATCTTGTTGCTTGATGACACCCCCTTGCTTGTTCATAGATTCTGCTCCTCAATAGTATATGAATATGCTAAAAATAATTATTTAAAACCTAGAGCCTTCCTGGCTTCCCATAATCTCTTCACAGATTTAAGAGAATACAATGCATATGCTTGATATGTGTCCTTAAGCCATTTAGTTTCCATATTGAATTGCTTAAGTTATTTTGCTTGATGTTTATTGGACTTTTAAAATTAAAGTATATTATGAATTGAAAAATCAAAATTAAAAACTAAGAACAAAATGAATAAAAAAAACAAACAAAGACGGTTGTAGCTGTGACCGTCTTAGAATGTACACCTACTAAGACAGTTAAAGCTACTAACCGTCTTAGAAAGATACTCAAAAAAATCCTACTCTAGAATCTAAGACGATTATCTTCAAAACCGTCTTAGAAATGCAAAACATACTAATACTAAGACGGTTACAGCAAATAATCGTCTTAGAATTTGTTTCAGTTTTTTTTTTTTAAAGTACCTTCTAAGACGGTTAAAGGTTAAAGTCGTCTTATAATGGAAAACATTCTAAGATGGTTGGTCACATAACCGTCTTAAAAAGTTTTTTTTTAAAAAAAAACGTTTAAGACGGTCCGACAACCGTTTTCGTATGTTTGACTTTCTAAGTCACTCAATACAAAGACGGGTGAAGAACCGTCTTAGAAGGGGTTAAATAACCGTCTTAAAATCCCCCTTTTGTAGTAGTGACTCTTAAGTTTAGTGTTTGCTATTGCTAGTCTTTGAGCTTCTAGATGTATCTCATGAAATGCATCAACAACACTATCAAATTAAGAATTTAACTCTGATTCTGTACTTGATGATTCACAATCTCCATTGATGGTGGATGTAAGACAAGGTGAGCTTCAATTTCTTTTTCAGATGAGGATTTCAGAACTTGTTGATTCATTATCCTCCCAAGCAATGTAAGCCTTTTTCTGCTTCCCTTCTCTTCTTGACTTCTTCTCAGCTTGTGGCTTCTTTGATAATGAGAGACAATCTGATTTTATATGGCCTTGCTTCCCACATTCAAAGCAAGTGATTGAGGCGGAGTTGTTGTTCTTGTTTTTGTAGTCATTTCTTTTCTTTTGGAATGATTGCTTTTTGCCTTTATTCTTCCTTAGAAATTTGGAAAACTTTCTAACAATGAGGTTGACATTCTCATCATCTTCTTCTTCACTTGAACTATCATCTTCTTCTATCTTTGAAGGTGCAGCCTTTAATGCAATGTTCTTGTGTTTTTTATCTGCATCTTCATTATTTGTTAGTTGAGATAATTTAAGCTCATATTCCAAAAGCTTACCAAACATTGCTACCATTGACATTTGAGATAAATCCTTAGATTTTTTAATGGCTGTGACTTTAGGTTGCCAATCCATTGTTAGACACTTGAGAATTTTGATGTTCAATTCTTCTACATCAAAGGTTTGTCCAAGTCCAAGCAAGTGATTCACAATGTGGGTGAATCTAGTTTGAAGCTGTGAGATGTTCTCATCATCTCTCATTTTGAACATTTCATATTCATGAATGAGAGTGTGATTTCTTGATCTCCTCACATCTTCAGTTCCTTCATGTGTAACTTTAAGCAATTCCCACATTTCTTTGGCACTTTTGCACCTAACAGTCCTGAAAAATTCATCGGAAGATAAATCAGTGGTTATCATATTTTTTGCCTTGAAATCATATTGAGCCATTCTCTTTTCTATTTCCGACATTTCATTCCATTCTTTTGGTATTGTTTTGTTATCCACAATTTTGGTTGGAATGTAAGGACCTTTTTCAATACTATTCTAAGCTCCCAGGTCGTTTGATTGGATAAAGATTTGCATCCTACTCTTCCAAAAATTAAAATGTTCCCCTTCAAATAAAGGAGGTCTATTCAATGAGGCTCCCTATTTGAAGGTTATCTGATTAGTATTCATTGTCATGAATTTGAAAAGATATTGAGCAAATTACAAGAACCAGCTTTAATACCAATTGAAAATATAATGAACACTTATGCAAATAACCAAGAGGGGGGTGAATTGGTTTTACCTCAGAGTTTTTAAAATTTAAAACAAATTTCAAACACAACAGAAGTCTTTGAAAAAAAGGATCGTATCTTAAACCAATTAAGAAGTCAAACTGTTAAAATCAATCTTTGTCTCAATCAAACCACTCTTGAGCAAAAACCATACTTGTGATATGAACAAACATAATACTTCAAGAACAATATGAATATGAACAGAAATATACAATCACACACAAGATTTATACTAGTTCACCTCTCAACCCTGGAGGCTACATCCAGTTTACTTCTAATCAATCTTGATTAGAGTTTTCACTATAGCAAATATAATATTTTTACAAGCTTACAAAGATCTCTCTTACCCTCCCTAGGTAAAATTCAAAATCTAAACCTATAGACTTTTCAAAAGATCTAAGAACCAGAGATCTCCTCTCTGTTCTAACCACTAGAAACCTATCTAGCAAAGCTTTAAAGAACATTATTTGTTATATGAACAATCATCAACAAAACAAACAGTTTTAATCAATACAACAATGAAATTGATTCAAGAAATATATCACCTCAATTTCCTCAGTGCAATAAACAAAGTTAAATGATCAAACCAGACTAAGAATGAATGCCATGATCTTTCTTGGTGAAATCTTTTGACCAAAATTGCTTGAATACAAGGTTCACATGGAGTAGATGACTCAACAAATGAAAAACTCCATGATCCTTGAATCTACTTTATTTTCTGTTTCTAATATGCCTTTGTGACTTTAGATCTCCCAGAAAGTAATTTTTGCAAGGCTTGTTCGAAAACCCAAGGAACTCTCTGAACAAAATAAGCTCCTTCTATTTATAAAAAATAGAATTAACTACCTGTAATCAATTATTCCGTAAGTGTAATCAATTATTTTAACTCAAGTAATCAATTAAAATTTTAAAATAATCGATTAAAATGTTCATTAGAAATCTGGAAAAACACTTAAGAACAAATAATCGATTAACCCTTCGTGTAATCGATTATTCCAGAAGGTCGGGATTTTCTGATACACTAATGTAATTGATTAATGACTCAAATAATCGATTATCACAGGGAGTGTGAAAAACTCATCAATGCATATTTATTCGATTACAGCAATCTGGTAATCGATTAAACCAGATAAAAATGCTTCTCAAAATTATGCAAATACTCAAATAATCGATTATTTTTCCATGAAGTAATCGATTATCACAGAACGACTAAAATAGAGTTAGAAAAATTTAATCGATTACGAAATGTTGGTAATCGATTAAAGTGTGCATATGACAATATGCAGTTCTATTTACATGCATTTAATTGATTATATCATATTGGTAATCGATTAAAACAGTGAAAAATATTTTTATGAAAACCTTAATACCTTAATGTCTTACCAATTGATTAATGATTTCATATGACTTAATCATGAATTAATAAATGAATGAATGCATGACTTAATCAACCTAAGTGAGGAATAAGAGGTTATAATTTCTTGAACTATGCTTTGAACAAAATACATATGCCATCAATTTGAGTGGGCATGTAATATCAAAATTTGAAATCATCCTAAACTTGAATCTTCATGATCTTCCTCAACTTGATTCTTCATGATCGTCTTCATTTCTAACAGCAATTCCTCTGTGTTTGTATTTTCTTGAAATTTGTCAATTCTTTGACCTCTTGCACCAACTAAAAATACACTAAAAGTTAGTTGCTTGCAAAATAAATTAACATATCACATTTAATGCTTTCCATCAAACATCCTAAACCACCTGAGCTATGTTATGTTGATACTCAAATGGAGGATTAGAACTCTCTGCCTTCTTATCCAAACCATTCAATGCCTTCGTATAACCCTTTTTTATGTTATTCAATCAAGGAGTATTATTGGCATTGTTTTCCAAAGATAAATCTTGACTTTCATTGACAAGTGTTAATTGTAACATCCTTAAATTTTTATCTTGAGCTTATAGTCGTGTTTAAATTAATTATGGATATGTGATGCTAGTTTGATACAAGAAGGATAGGATAAAATTTATTTGAACACAAGTTGTCCACACCCAAAACAGCTACTGCCACATGTTTTTTAAAATTTATATATCTCTATCTTCTTATTCAAATTAGGCTTATGATATATGGAATTAAAGATATAGATGTTAAATCTAACATATAAAAAATTTAGTCAAAATTGGATTGTTTATTGCTTGTAGTCGTGAAAACACTAAGAGATGTTATTGTCCCAATTTGAGCCTGCTGGCAGCTTTGAAGTTTTGTTTCTAAAATACTATATCTAGAGTTTTAGAACTCCAACTAAGGCATGTGATACCTTGCTAGAAAGTTTAGGAAGTCTAGTTTAATATACTAAAATATGATAATTTAATGATATAGAAAATGGATTCAGCTTAATATGTTGTTGTTGCTGTTAGACCATTTGAAGTGTTGTTGTTAGCTGTTGCTGCGAAAGAATTGGTTAAGTTGGCCATGGATCTTAACTCGTGGGAGTATGTCTAATCTGATACCATATAGAAAGTAGATTTAGCTTGCACAATTTATTTAGAAATCACAGTACAAATATATAGAGATACATAGTTGTTATTTACATTCGTAATTAAAACTGATTAGCTAAATTAGTTCCTATAAATCAGCAAATAAATCATTGATTGGAATCTAAAATAAATGACATGAAACAACTATTATGACTCAATCAATTAGATGCAATCAAATGCCTATGATTCAGTGGATTTGAATTGATCTTTGTGTGCTGAATGATTGCCTTGACACATTGCCTTGACAAATGACTTTTAGATTAACACAGATTATAGGAAGAACCAAATCATATGTGCTGAGAATTTTTTAGAAAAACGTGTATGTTATACGTGGAAGCTATCTAACTTAGGAACAAAAGATGATTTTCAATTAAAAGCATAGAACCAATCATAACTTGCTTCTTGAATACTCTAAATCCACGTGTTATTAGCCTGCTAAGCATACATGATACATGAGTTTTTATAAAAACAATAGTAATGGAAGTAGTACAAGAGTCAAGGTAGAAGTCAATGTATAAAGTATATGAGACAAACTAAAACCAAGCTTCTTGAACAAGCCTTTTTAGGAGGCTATCACAACGTGGACATCAACAAGGGAATCTTGCTTCAAACAATAAATTGTATGTGCAACCGTGAGTATGTGTGTGTTGGTGTGAGTCCTACATGAAGGCCAAAGGAAAAAGGTGATATGTAGCCTTGTGTGAGTGTAATTATAGGAACCAAACAAATGAGATCAAGATACTCAGCAAGACTCCACATGCACCTAGGTCAAGAATGAAGGAATATTTGTAATGATTGGATAAAGAAAAATCTAGTGAATAAAGACAAAATTATAAGATAATATCTTCAAGTTATGATTAGTTAGTTACTTAGCAATTGAACTAACTAGTAACCCAATTAAAACCTAACTAATTCACTTAATACCTAACTAACTAAATATAAATAGCTCAACATATCACAAAAATTTGCACGTACTCTAATAGCATCCAAGGTCACTCTCACGACCCATTTGCTTTCCATCTTTCACTTTGCTTTCATTTCTCACTTTCTTATTTACTTGCAATTGTATCCCACTCCTATAGTATCCTATATGTCCATTTTATTCTTTTCTTTTATATAAATCATCCTAATACTTCCTCCCTTGAATACTTTAAAGAAGTGCAGCCACTTACTTGGACATTTGCAATCCAATTTACTTGAAGTAGGTATGGCTTCAATCTTTAATTAAGAATTTATTTGGAATAATCTCTATGTGCATTATGTAATACCTTGAAATTTAAGCACGTAATTAAGCCTAGATTAGGCTCAGGATTAAGGAAAATAAGTATGATTGAGAGTATTAGAGGAAAGGAGTAAAAAGACATGGGAATGGTTGTTCTGGCATATGGCGCGACCCACTTGGGGTGCGACGCGACCCGCGCCATATGTGTAAAATAGGGCAGATGGCTCTGCCATGCCACGCGAGTGACTTGAATGTTCACGCGAGTCGTGTGGGAAGTGGCCAGGAATCATGTTTTTCCTCTGGGGATCCACGCGAGTAACGTGGAATCCACGCGAGTCGCGTGGAAGGCCCGAATGAATGGCGCGAGTCGCGTGGGTAAACGGCGCGAGTAACGTGGGGTTTCGGGCAGGTATATATATATAAGGTCATTTGGACGAAAATGGAGAGGAAGAAAGAGAGAGGGAAGCCATTGATGAGCGTTTGAGCTTTGTATATCCTTCATCGTTCATCTAAACACCTTAGACCCAACTGAGAAAATGATCAGCACCTCGAGATAAGTGAGATACCCCGATTGATGCTTGAGAAAAGCTGAGAAACAGCGAGGTTTGATTTCTCTGAGAGAACCCTTGAGAGCTCGAAGTCTAAAGACGAAAGAGGCCCTGATTGAGCGATCTATCTTAGGGAAAGCTATTCCCTGGTGCTTCTGAACATCACAGAGGTAAGAAATTCGAGCTCTAACCGTTGGTTCTGGGTATTGGGTTTTGTGATTTTGGGGTAATCTTGAGGGGTATTTTTGGAGGTGTTAGAGCCGTTATTAGGCTCGGACTCTGTAGGGTCTTATGCTCAGAAAGGTATTCTGAGGAAGTTAGAGCCTTGAATCATCATTACTGATGAAGTTTGATTTTGGCTCTGAGTCAGTCTGAGCAGAGATAAAAGGTTGACTAGTTGACTAGTCTGAACCTTAGAGCAGTTGACAAAGTTGCTCATGAGACTATATAGGTGAGTTTGATCGGTTGAAACTGATCATTATGAGAGGTTGGATTTAGGCCATTGTAAGCAGAGATATGCTTGGTCATAGTTGATCAGAGCTGGTGTGGGGGCTCTGTAGCCTTGTATAGGCTAAGAGGGATCCTGTTGAGGGTCAGATGATCACTTATACAGTGATTGAGTTTGGTTATAGAAAGGATGAGAGTTTCCTTTCGTTTGAACGGTTTAGAACCGTAATTGATGTGATATATGTTTGTTTTATGTAGGACGTGAGCCTGACAGCTCAGGTGGTGTTGACCACGGGACCGGGAGAGCCGGTGACTTGTCTAGAGCAGGTAAGCTCTTGGTTCTTGCTTGTATGACCTTACTGTGTTCCACCATACTCCTAAGGGGGTAATGGTTCTGTTGAGCTGTTATGCCTG